>VSMD01014488.1:0-27397 GCA_008750895.1 Mirza zaza
TGGAAGAGGAATAGCATGCATCTATCAAAGATAAGAAAGCCAGGAAGAAATACATTGGGGAGTTCAAAGTCTGGCTACAGATTATGGTCACCACAATGAGCAGGTTTCCCAAGACGGTGACAATGTAGATGATAAGTAACACCAAAACCAGAATTCTCTGCATTTGAGGATTTTGTGTCAGTCCCTTCAGAATGAATTCAGTCACATTCATTCTGATTTATTTTATTGCAATGCTGATGCCAAAATCAGAAGCGGTGAATTAACCTGTAAAAACAAAATTCTTAATGGAAAAGGCACTATCTATTTTGGGTTTTCAGATAAGCCAAAGGCATTTTAATAACAGAAGCTATTTTCTTTCATGGTGTGCCAGAAGAGAAGAAACATGCTTTCCTTTTTCTATTTCATAAAAAGATAGGAGAATAAATCTTTGAAGCTGTTTAATTCAGCTTCTAATGAGGATTCTGATGGAGGACATCCAAGCAGAGAGAACTCACCTGTAAAAAAATCTGACTCCTTCTCAGCCAGTAAGAAATGTTAGAAAACTCCTCCTTAAATATATTTTTAAAAACTCTTTGCCACTCTTGATTCTGTTTCTGCACACTGTTGATATGTAGATTAATTCTAATTGACTCCCCCTTGTTCTATTTATTTATTTATTTATTTATTTATTTATTTATTTATTTTGAGGCACAGTCTCACTCTGTTGCCCAGGCTAGAGTGAGTGCCGTGGCGTCAGCCTAGCTCACAGCAACCTCAGACTCCTGGGCTCAAGCAATCCTGCTGCCTCAGCCTCCCGAGTAGCTGGGACTACAGGCATGCACCACCATGCCCGGCTAATTTTTTCTATATATATTTTAGTTGGCCAATTAATTTCTTTCTATTTATAGTAGAGATGGGGTCTCGCTCTTGCTCAGGCTGGTCTCGAACTCCTGAGCTCAAACGATCCGCCCACCTCAGCCTCCCAGAGAGCTAGGATTACAGGCTTGAGCCACCGAGCCTGGCCAATGTTCTATTTAAATGCTGCTTAAATCAACTGCATATAGCAGGGCTGTGTCTGTCTTGTTCACCTTTTTATGCCCAGCACTTGGTTCAGTGTCTAACTCACAAAGGTATTCAATAAATATTGATTAAGTAAACAAATAATTTGGAAGACTCTTCTTATTTCCTGTGTTTTCCCCTTTTCAGGTAACTCCAAAAAGGGAGGGGATTCACAATCTTAGAAAACACTTGAATAAACTTTTGGAAAATAAACTCTATGTACTCCTTTCACTTCTTTGGATCTACTCTTAAATTTTTTCTACGTTGAGTGGCTGATTTCCAAGGTTAGCTTTAACCAGCTGCCTTACCTCTGGCCAACAGGTGAATGCTAGTGATCAGGGAGGGAAGAAAAGGATGACAGGGTATTTATTTGGTTGGTTCCCTCCTGTGGCTTGTCAGTGGCTTGAGTGCCTTTAATTAAGACTACAGCTCTTTGGGGAGGATCTTTAGTGCTACAATTCCTTTTGGATTCCTGTAATCACCTTCTTCCTTTGCTCTCTCAGGCCTACTTGTGGTAATGGTTGCCTACTTTTATTACTGTGTTTCCCCGAAAATACGACCTACCCATAAAATAAGCCCTAACAGGATTTCTAAGCATTTGCACAATATAAGCCCTACCCTGAAAATAAGACCTAGTGATGAGTGTGGCTATGCAGTGTATCTGCAGAACCCATGCATTTTGTTGGAGAGCAGTAAAGAAGATGAGCAGCCTTTCTCATCTGCCCCATGAGGGCTCTATTGCTGGACATGAGAGATTGGGGCCAATGGTTCTAAAGGAAATACAGTCGCAAGAAATTCAAGATGGATTTTGGGGTTTGGAGAGTTGTGATGATGTTCCAGAAGAAGAAGACTTAACTATATTTGAATACATACAGATTGTTGTACCATTCTTAAAAAAATAACACAAACCCTGAAAATAAGACCTAGGGTGCCTTCTTGAGGAAAAATAAATATAAGATCCTGTCTTATTTTGTGGGAAACATGGTAGCTCTGGCCTGCTTTATCATGTCTTAGTAGTTTTCTTTAAACCCAGCCATACCTTGAGAAGTAATCTTTATTAAACCCCCTTTAATCTTTCATTCTGAGTATGCTGTTTCTTGCAAAGTCTCCAAAAGATGCAGAACATTTGTATTTTTCCCTTGTAAATACAACTGTATTTACTGTAAATACAACTGTAAATACAACTGATCCTCGAACAACATGGGTTTGAACTGACTGGGTCCACTTATTTGTGGATTTTCTTCTGCTTCTGCCACCTCTGACCAATTTCTCCTCTTCCTTCTCCTCTTTAGCCTAGTCAACATGGAGACAATTAAAATGAAGACCTCTGGGTAATCCATTTTCACTTAATAAGTAGTAAATATTATTTTCTTCCTCATGATTTTCTTAATAACATTTTATTTTCTCTAGTTTACTTTATTTTAAGAATATAGTATATAATAAGTATAGCATACAAAATATGTGTTAATCGACTGTTTATAAGTAAGGCTTCCCATCAACAGCAGGCTATTAGTAGTTAAATTTTTGGGATCTCAAAAGGCTTTTGTGGATTTTTAGCTGCACAGGGGCTCTCACCCTTATCCCCTGGCTTTGTTTAAATCTCAATTGTAAATGGAAATAAATAATAATATAGATTTTCCTTTTATATAAATTTATTTTTATTTAAAATCATCTGTATTTATTTTGATAGATAATGGCTAAATACATTTAATTTTTGTCAGGAAAAAATATTGTGAAAGACTTTCAAGTGTTATACAAAAATCACTAGCCATCTTCAATGTTTGTGTTGTCCATACCCTTCTCTTTAGTGCTATCTGGTTCTATGGGGTTTGTGCCTCTCATTGTCTTGCTATTTTATAACTCTTTAAAAATTTTAAAGTCCATATATTCTTACACTGTTATCTCATCATGTGTTTTTCTATTTTATTGTATTTGAGACTTATTTCTATTTAATCAACTTATAAACATCTCCTTTCAAACTTTCTTTGAAGTCAAACGGAAACACAATATGCTATTAAAGAACATTCTTATTAACCTTATTCTACTCCTCATTTCTAATTTCCTATATTGGATTCCTTGTTAATTAAAAAATCAGAGTACATTTTATTTCCTTTACTAAAGAATAAATAAAATTTCATGGTTGCCTTTTATTCAACCTATTCAATCTGTTGAAATACTGAATGCATTAATATTAAGTGCACTAAATACATGTCTCATAAATTGACACAAGGATTAAAAATCACAGCTTTTACTTTAGGATATATACTGTGGATTTATTTTTCAACAAGGTAATATGTAATTCAAGAAACTTTAAAAATTATCTTTGTAATACAGTATTAGTTCTCCAAACCTACTATAGAGTAATTGTAAACAGAGATGATAGCTTTGATCTATATAAAGTCAATGAGAACATATAGTTTACAGATAATCAGAAAGGCATTCATTATGCAAAACAAAACAATCTGTTCCCAAAACGTTTAAAATCCACAGTGTTTTTCTTTCTAAAATGAGCACCCAGGGAGTTAATTTAATGTAGGCAGATTCTATTGATTCTACTATGATATGAGTGACTTAAATACATATTTTAACTGTTGGAGGAGATCAATTGATCTAGATATACATAGAATGTGGCTGAAGATTTTTCTATCCAAAAGTTGGTCAGAATATACAAAATCAATCACATGCTACCTGTACATCTTAGCTCTGTAACAGTATGAAGTTAATAAACTTCATTTCTCATGGAGTTATCCTCAGCTATGAACATATTATATGAATCTTTAAATAAATTAATTTGACCAAAACATTTATTTTTACTGCTAAAGTAACACATTTCAACAATCTTAATTTTTAAGTTTAAAATATCAATCTCTTTAACTAAAGGGAACAAGTTCTAATAAGTCATACATATTTTTACGTGCCTGAAAGGTATCATTGACCACAAACAAGAATAGATTTTTAATGTTCTCACAACAAAAAACGATAAAGTTGGTGAAGTTATAGATATGTTATTTAGCTTGATTAAATCTTTCTGTAATGTATACATAGCTCAAATCATCACATTGTATCACGTAAATATATACTTGTCAATTAAAAATAAATAAGAAAAAAGATAAACGGAATTTTTTTAAAAAAATAAGAACTTGAAATAAATGTAAAAATTGTTGTTCACCAAAGAATCTTAACATGTATGATTACATAAACAGTATAAGGGATTAATTAAACCTATGCAATTCTCTTGTTCTCTATGGGGTATAGCATATTCCATTTCAATAAATATTAATTTATATAGCTGTTTAAGAATAAATAGGCTAAATAACCAAAAGGGATGATAACAAAATGGAGTAACTGATAGTGAAAGTATTCCAGTGAAAAAATGAATGTCAATGTCTGCCATTAGGGATACAGCCCTCGTCCAACTGAGGTCACTTTTTTACTCCACAGTTTCCTCATGGCATTTTTCATTTCTGCATTCCTCAGGGTGTAGATTAGGGGGTTCAGCATGGGAGTTATGAAAGTTAAAAACACACTCATGAATTTATCAATGGGAAGGATACAACTGGGCCTTGCATATAGGAAGATACAGGGGACAAAGAATAAAATGACCAAAAGAGGTGATAACAAAATGGAGTAACTGATAGAGAAAGTATTCCTTGCTTCTGTGAAAAAAATGAAAGTCATGTTCTGCCATTAGGGATACAGCCCTTGTCCAACTAAGGTCACTTTTTTACCCCACAGGTTCCTCATGGTATTTTTCATTTTAGCATTCCTCAGGGAGTAGATTAGGGGATTCGGCATGGGAGTTATGAAAATTAAGAACACAGTCATGAATTTATCAATGGGAAGGGTACAACTGGGCCTTGCAAACAGGAAGATACAGGGGGCAAAGAATAAAATGACCACAGTGATGTGGGATGCACAGGTGTAGAAGGCTTTGTGTTTCCTTTCCAAATTTTGAGCCTTCAGAGAGTGTAATATGACCCCATAGGAAAGGAGGAGAATGAAGAAAGTGACAGTACAAATGGCTCCTCCATTAGCTATTATGGAAAGCCCAATGAGGTGGGTATCGGCGCAAACAAATTCCAACAAGAGATACATATCACACACGAAGTTGTCAATGACGTTAGGGCCGCAGAAAGGGAGCTGATAAATAAAAATAAATAGAACTAACGAATGAAGAAAGCCTCCAGTCCATGCCAGCAACAGCGTGAGAACACACACCTGCGGATTCTTGATGATTAAATAATGAAGAGGTTTCAGATGGCGCCGTAGCGGTCATAGGCCATCAACACTAGAACAATGACTTCAGCACCAGCAAATAAATGAACTATAGAAATTTGAGTCATGCATGCCTGATAGGAAATAGTCATTTTCTCCGAAAGCATGTCTGTGATCATTTTAGGAGCAATGATGGTCGAATAGACAGTATCTATAAATGATAAATAAGCCAGAAAAAAGTACATGGGGGAACCCAAGGACTGGCTGGCCGCGATGGTCACTACGATGAGCAGGTTTCCCAGTACAATCACGATGTAGATGAGTAAGAACACAACAAAAAGAACTTTCCACCCCTCAGGGTTCTGTGTGAGCCCCAGGAAGATGAATTCAGTCACATGGGTCCTTTTTTCCATGTTCTTCTGAAGGTATTGACCTTAGGTGGCAAAGCCTGCAAATGAAAGGGCCCATGATGAATTTGAGAAGATCACAAGCTCCATGGCAAAAAAGTGATGCCTTAGTCAATACTTTTTCCCCCACAGAGCCTCACACAGAGCAGCTCATTAAAAATAAGTGTGTGGCATGTCCTTCCATAACTACCCTCTCCATTTTCACAAATTTCTTGCTTCAGCTACAGTGATGAGAGTTCAGCATTGTAACTGGAATATATATAGGAGTGGATTTATCTGTGAGATGATCTACTGAAATTAAGACAGCTTCTTTTTCTAGAGTATTTCTCAAAGACTACATGTTTGATATTATGTTTTTTTTTTGTTTGTTTGTTTTTGTTTTTTAATGTTTCTTGGCTTTCTAAAATATACCATGACAACAATCTCGTGTTTTGGCTTTACTTATATACAGATGGGTATATAAGGTACTGGGTAAAGTAATATCCAGTACACAGAACATAAAATTCCAGGCTGATGTTCAGTTATTTGTCTTTCTGAAATACTTTACTATCATCTCAAAAAGCTCGTATCGTCTCAAAAAGCTCGTATCGTCTAGGAATAACTCACTCACAGCAATGAAGAAAACCAGGCATATTGTGAGTACTCATTGAACACTTATATACTTTATTTAAAATGAATTTCAAAGCAAATGAGGGAGCAAGCGAATCAAGATAGTTGTATCAAGTTCTAACCAGCCATGAAAGTCCATGACGGCAATGTTTTGTTTGGAAACACATAGACACTGAATTTCCATTTATTTCAATTTAGCCTATTAAAGAAAAAATATTAATAAAAAATGCTCAGCGTCTCTAATCATTAGAGAAATGCAAATCAAAACCACAATGAGATAGCATCTAACCCCAGTGAAAATGGCCTGTATCAAGAAATCCCAAACCAACAAATGCTGGCAAGAATGTGGAGAGACAAGAACACTCTTACACTGCTAGTTGGACTGCAAATTAGTGCAACCTTCATGGAAAAGAATTTGGAGATACCTCACACAGCTAGTAATGGAAATATCATTCAACCCAGCAATATAATTGTTAGGCATCTACCCAAAAGAGCATAATACATTCTATTATAAAGATATCCGCAGCAGAATGTTTATGGCAGCACAATTCACTATTGCAAGGACATGGAAACAACCCAAGTGCCTGTCAATTCATGAGTGGATAATGAAAATTTGGTACGTCACAATGGAATATTATTCAATTCTAAGAAACAACAGCAAGCTAGCACTGCCTATGCTATCCTGGATTAAGCTTAAACTCATTATCCAAAGTGAGGCAACAAAAGAACAGGAAAATGGGCTCCATATGTACTCGCCATCAAATTGGTACTGACTGATTAACACTATGGTGCTCAAATGGTGGTAGTGTTCACCAGGGATTCGGGGGGTGGGTGGGCAGGGGTAAGCCCACATCTTTGGGATGTGATGAGCATTGTGGAGAGGAAGGGCATACATATAACCTTTCTTAGGGAGAGGCAAAGGTTTAAAATGTAACCAATATGTCAAAAAAAACCCAAAAAAACAAAAAAACTTTTATTGGGCGTCCGGCAGGTGGGGGGAGGGATGAACGTATACTTACATGAGTGTGATGCACACCACCTGGAGAATGGGCATGCTTGAAGCTCTGACCGACCAAGGGGGAGATGTGGCAAGGGCAATATATGTAAACTTAACAATATTTGTACCCCCATAATATGATGAAATAAAAAAAAGAACTCAAAGTGGATGAGCATTATAGAGACATTTTCCCCACTTTTCACATTTGTTTGGAATTTATTATGTTTTAACCATGATCAATTCAGAATGTCAAAAATAAAGATTTTTGGAAAATCATGGTATAGTATAAAGAATGCTCAATATCTGGATATATTGATTTATTTTGATGTTAGTGAACTTGGGAAAATAATGTCCTGCCTTATATTCCTTATTGGAAATCCTATAAGTTTTCTAGATAAAGTTTCTCCATTATTATCATTGACACATTTATCCTAAATTATATGATGTCATTTTTGACAGTGGACCATGTTTATATTAATCAGTCTGATTTAGCAAGTGCTAAATATTATTTTATTATTAAAATAATTAATAAATGAATGATTTTATCCATTAGTTCTTGGCTATCTGAGTTCTTGCTGAATACAATACATTCATTCTACTTTGAGCAAAGTAAATAAACTACTGGGTTTTTCAGATGTGAATCAGGGTCAATTTTATTTGTAACGTGCAATTCGGATTAACAAAATTATTTTAAATATGCTCCATTCTAGTGTCTACGTTATTTGATGGTCATTTGTGAAGGTCAGAAGATGATCCTGTCCTTTCTGCCTCTAGGTGAGCCAAGTTAGACTCAAGCATGAGAGGGAGAACAAAAGTGTGAACAGAAAGAAAATAAGAGATAACTGACAAAAGGCAGATAGAAACCAGTAAAGGCCACAAGCTACATGAAATATGCTTTAAAATGGGCCAGGATTTTTGTTGGGGGTCTGAAAGAGTGGAGAATAGAGAAATTTCATATTCCTGAAGCTGTCAATCAGGTCGTGGCCTGGAAGATAACAGCATTAGGACCATCACTTGCTTCTAGAAATCTTATATTTCAGGGTAAAAATATCCAAATATAAACTTTAGGATGGATCTATAGGAAAGATCAGTTGTCTAGAGAATTAGTTCCATCTTTGGGGCTTCTGATATTTCATTGCATACGTACATAATTTAATGTAATCAGTGTCAATTATGAAGCTATATTTACATTTTTAATAGAAAATAATTACAATTCACAGGAGCTATCTGAGCACTTCAGAGATAACTTCCTGCAGGAGGAAATCTCTTGCTTACCCCTTGAGTACTTATAAGACTTACTTGTGTATGACATTGTAAGTGCTCAGGCAATATTTCACTATTAAAAATGTCTTAGCAGCATTATTATTACCCTAAACTATGAAAAGTTATCAATCCATCTGAATGATACAAAATTCTATACTCTATCAATATTGTGTTTTATGAAAAAAGAAATATTTCTGATTCAAACATCTGTAAGATAATTCAAATTTCTTAACATATTAAATAAGAACAAATAAATCATTAAGTAAAGCTCAAAAAATGTTAATTCATGGTAAGTATCCCACATGACAATTAAAATAACATAAATCAAGTAGATTTATACTATGCCAAATTAAACAGCATAAGATAAAAATAAATCACTTACATACTATGTGAGTTTTGAGTAATTGAAACATATGATCACAATCCATACCTAAATGTTTCTATTTAACTCTGTTTATAGTAAAAACTTTCCTATGTAAACAATAGCTGTTTTCAATAATTGAACATTGACCATAGATATGATGCAGGAAGACGGTTAGGTGCTAATGAACACATATCATTTTATACGATTGTTTTCCAAACAAGATAAATTTTAACGAAATATCACATTTTTCCAAGTTAATATCGTCACAATAACGTAAAAGTACTACCTCTGAAACCTGCATGTGGTTGAATGGACTTTTCTGGCTAATAAAGACAGCAATAGTCTGAGAAGGTGAATTGCCTATCTTACATTCAATCGTGTTTAGTTTTGTTTTCTTCTGCTTTGCAGTTTTGTAAGGGTGGGCTGGTATTCCTGCAACACTATAGTTTTGGAGACCTCAGGCCCTAAATTCTGGTTTGTAATTTGAGCTTCAGAATTTATATATATCAAGTGTGTGTCCTTGGATAAATAACATAAAATCATTTATATAATCAGAATTATAATGACAGATAACATAGAGGGTAGTTTTAAGAATTAAATAGTATAATGCAAACAAAGCTCACAGAAAACTTTCTGGCAAATAATAAACACTAAATACATTGAAGAAATTTAGCATTATTTATTTCCCCATGTAAGGTTAGTGCCACATTTTCACAAGTAATATTACATGAATTTTCCCAAAGTCCACACTTCTCTGTAATTATCCAAGAAGCATTCTTTATGGGATGGATGGATTCGTCATTATTGTACACAGTTATGGAGATTGTCCTTTCAATTGCCACTCACGTTACTATGTGGATATTCACTGTCTTTCTCCATACCTCTTTTCTTTCTTTCAAATGTATCAATAAAACTAAATTTAATCTTAGGGACCTTTTTATAAAGGTGCATACTGTGGTGTTTCTAGTTTCATTCTCTGTAGTTAAAGACCTTAAAACTTCCTGGGGAAAGTAGATGGTGACAAGCTATTCACTTCCTCTATTCTCAATGCCCATGTACCACCATTGCTGTGGCTGCTGCTGCTGCTGCTCTCACTTTCTCCACTGCTGATCCCCCTGCCCCCCGCCCAACAATGTCCTCCACCGCTTCTTTCACTTCCCATCTCCTCTGTCCCAAAGCAAGAGTCAGAAAACCATCAGTTTTTCTAACCCTCCAAGGTTTGTGTTCAGGCTACCAGACCTTCATAAGTTAATTACCTAGTTTACCTTCTTTGTAATTTTTTTCCAACATTACAGAGGATAATTGACTAATAAAACTGTATGTATTATAAAAAAAAATGAGAAGAGATCAATGGTATTAACCCACAGGCAGAAATAGAAGTTGGCATTTTCTTTAAGGTTCTGTAGGTCTCATACCTAACAAATTTCATAATCTCTATTTCCACAGAAACTGGAATATTCTTTGTTATAGGGCGTAAGTTCAGGTTCATGAATTTAATGAGTAACTTGATTTCCAAGAGCACGATTTCACATTTAGTAATAAAGGACAATTAATTTACATATCAAAATGCTATTTGGGGCATAGGAAGAAAAGAATAGAAATAGGAGGCTGGTATAAATATTTTACACTGATGTTCATAGCAGCATTATTCACAATAGCAAAAAAGTAGAAATATTCAAGTGTCCATCAACTAATGAATTAATAAACAAATGGTGGTATTACCTGCAATGGAATATTAATCAGCATTATAGATGAATAAATTATGATACTTGCCACAACATGGATGAATCTTGAAGACATGCTCAGCTATGGAAGAAACCAGACATGAAAGAGAAATATGTTATGATCTCACTTTTATGAAGCACCTGAAATAGTCATATTCTTAGAGACTAAAAGTACAAGAGTGGCTACCAGTGTTTAAGGGAGGGGTGAATGCAGAATTATTGTTTAATCATACACAGTGCCAGTGTTGAATGATGAAAATTTTTGGAGATGGATAGTTATAATGGTTGCATAATAGTATGTTATGGAAATTTTACAAAAAAAAAAAAATCAACAGAAATAAAACATCTACACAGAACCAGAACATTTAAAAATACATACAGATGGTACAATTTATAAAGAGCTATATTAATCCTTATATTAACTTTAATGTATTAAGATACATATTAAATAATTTTTGGGTTCTCAAACTTATGTAAATAAATCTAGAAAAAGTTATTTTGAAGATTGTCCATATGTCACATTATATTGCTATATTGTGTTATGCATTTTCTCGATTTCATTTTATACTTAAACAAATATAATAAAAAATTCTGGGAAAACTATGGCCATTGCATTCATTCTCAAAATATTGCACAAAATGAAGCAAATCCATATGCTGTCTTATTCTTTGAGATTCTGGCAAAAAACATTTGAGAACAAATGATAAAATCTTCTGAAGAAATATACATAAATAAGTCAAAGAAAACCTATTTTTCCAGTATTATAATTGCAGCAAAGAGTTTTTGTAAATATATTATCTGAGTTTTCTACTTCATATTTGGTCACTTGTTAAAAGCCAGGCTTCTGTAGTTTTATCTTTGGTCCTAGAATATGACAGTTTATGTTGATAGCAGACAAGTCAGAATTGCCACCATATCAATCAAGGTGTGAAGCGAAGAAAATAAAAGGGCACAGTGAGTCACTGAAGCTGTAAATGCCATTTCACACAGGGATATATCTCTTTTTACCAGCACAAAGTATGACCATCTTCTTCAACTTTCATAAACATGTTTCTATTTGGATTATGGGATTATCCAGACTTAGCTTCAAGAATAAACAGTTGATATGATTGATGAATCACCAAATTTGAAAAATTCCAGGAATATGTTTAGAGAAGAAAACAAATTTAAAATCTTATTGATCTAAATAATTTCAACAAAACTATTACACTATTTTTAATTAATAGTGTACAAAATTGCATAATCTGAAAAATGAGCTTTGTTTAGGATATCTTTAAAGGATTTGTATGACAGCTTTAAGATAGTTCATGTCTAGTAAGGTAATGGCTTTTATTAATATTTTATATCTTGATCATAACATTAATATCCAAGTAGAAATCTTCTCCCAGGTAAAAAAGAAATTACTGGGAACTTAACAATAAACAGCAGAGTACTTCACTGAGTCATTAAAATTGTTTAGCCCCAAGGACACTTCCACATTAAATTCACTGAGGAATCATGCCCAAGAGAAGTGAGACCTCCCTCCAACATGTTCCTTTCAGTGCTTCCTGTATTTCTAGAATCTCCTTCTGGACAATAATTTTAAAATAATTGTTTAAGAAGATTGTGGATGGGTCCCCAGTCACTTGTGGCTTGTAGTGTTTCATTTGAGAAGTCTGCAGTTAGTCTGATAGGTTTTCCTTTGTAGGTCATCTGTTGTTTTCATCTTACTGTGCAAACGATTTCCACTTTTTTTGTGATTACTTTGGCCAGTCTGATAATTATGTGATGTGGTGATTGCCTCTTCATTTTGCTTCTTCCAGGTGGTCTGTGTGCTTCTTGTATCTGAATATCTAGATTTCTGGCCAGGCCAGCATCTTTTCATCCAGTATTCCAAGATATAGATTTTCCTTCCCTTGTGTATTTTGCTCTTCTCTCTCCATGATGCCTGTAATTTTCATATTTGGTTTCTTTACATAATCCCACATTTGTTGTCTATTCTGATTTTGTCTTTTGCTTCTGTGTTCTTTTTCTTCATCTGATTTGTTTAGCACATAGATATTATATTGAAGCTCTGAGATTCTCTCCTCTCTGTAATGCATTCTATTTTAAAGGCTTTTCAGTGTGTTTTGAAGTTCTTTGAATGGATCATTCATATTGAAGAGTTCTGTATGTTTTTACAGTAATATTTCAATTTCTTTGAGATTTTTCCATTCATTTCCTGTATTGTTATCAGGGTGTGTTTGTGTTGGGTTTCTACTTTCTCTTCAATACCATTGAGTTTTCATACAATCCATATTTGGAATTCTTCCTCCATCCATTTAATCATTTTTTAAAATTATTATCCAATTTGGCGAGTCTCATGATTTTTTTGGGGGGTGATTTTTCTCTCTGTTCTTTCATATTCCCTGTGTTCTTTTTCTGGTTATTTCTCATCAGGGTAATTGATGGAGAACTGGGAGGACTAGGACTGGTTTGTGCCCTTAATTTCAAGCCCCCAAGGGACGTTTCTCAACTGTGGTGGGAGGAGGCATGCTGGTCTTGTATAGCTTTTGAGATATTTTGGCAAATTGAGTTACCTCTGACCTGTTGTCTTCACCTCTTGCTAGTTGAGATTAGTGAGTTTGGTACCCCAGCACAAGCTACCATGTGATGAATCATACCTGTGTATAAATCCACTGCCCTCAAATAGTTTGAGATGAAGGGTACAGTGTTTAGCTATGGGGTTACTCTCTCTGTCATCGTTTGTAGACTGTGTGGAGGGGACAGGTATGGAGGTAATCTGATGCCTTTGTGTTGGTTTCTTGTCCCCGGGTGAGAAATATAAATACCCCAGTCTTTAGGAAGGATCTTGCCTCTCCTGAGGCCCACTTGGACCCTATTCCCTCTTAAAGTGGTGGTAGGAGCAAGGCAGGTCTCAGCTGTTGCCCACCAGTCTGTATGTTTTTTCCTCTATGATTGCATGTTCTGCCACTAGGAGGAGCCGTTAATATGGGATTCAGGGATCTTCCTGCACACATGGGAGGCTGCGCCAGATGGGCGGGGTTACTTGGTTCACTTGCTGTGCAGTAGAAAAAATTGGGAAGCATCAGTCTGCCAGACTTCTATCTTTACTATAAAAATATTATAACCATAAGAGCATGGTACAGGCACAATAACAGAGATACAGACCATTAGAATGGGACCTTTGGATTAGGACCTTTGGAATAGAATGGAGTTCCCAGATATAAAATCATCCTCATATTGTCATGTAATCACTGATAAAGCAGAGAAAAGTATACACTGGATTAAGAATCTCTATTTAATAAGTGGTGTTGGAAAAATTGGATAGCTACATGCAGTAGAATAAACATGGATCCTCACTTCTCACTTCTCACTTCTCACAAAAATCAACTCACATTGGATAACAGACTTAAACCTAAGGAGTGTAACGTTAAAAATTCAGGAATAAAATTTCGGGAAGACTGTTTTAGATATCAGCCTAGGTAAAGAATTTTTGAAGAAGACTCTCAAAGCAATCACAACAGCAACAAAAATCAATCCTAGGTTTTATTTAAGTAGATTCTCACAGACCTGTATTGAAATGGCTTTTGTGTGTCTTTAAACAGGAAGAACGGCCCGAATTCAGGTGTTTCCTCTTCACTGTTACTATCTTCTCCCTCTTTTTGCTTCCCTTCTACAACTTGAAAAGTAACAGTGGGCATTTTAAAAACATGATGATTCATAGATATAAAAAATGATTAGTTTGCAACTCCAATGGCTGAGATGCTCACTGCAACTTTCAAAGCTCCAACTTGCTGCCCTCACTTGCCTTCGACTTGTCCTCCCATTGCTCCTGTTCATCCGTGCTCCAGCCAGGCCTGACATTTTCTGTGCCTTGTAAATACACCTAGACATCTCACTCCCTGAATATTCCATATCTCACAGAGGCTGAATGACCTGCCCTCTTGACGTGGCCCATTTACAGGACGGGGGATGACACAGAACATAAAATAACGACACAGACACACATGGGCATGACAATGATTTGTGTGACCAATGCATGAGTTGCTTTATTTTTATACACCCCAGACCCAAGGTTAGTTCCTTGTACGTGAGCATCTGAGCATAGCAGCGATATCAGTCAATTCTGGAGTTGTTTCAAAAGGGAACAATTTCCCATGGTCTCAGATCTCAAAAAGGTTACCAAAGTTAAGGTGCCAGACAGAGCCCAAAAGCCAAGGCTGAGATAGGCAACATAAAACAATGTAGCCATTTGAAGTGCTTCTGGGTCTCAGTGCCAGGTGGTGGCTCCTCACTGGCCCCATGGTTATGCCTATTTTAGGCCACTCCCCGATGGGAGTCTTACCCGTCATTGACTACCAACCATCAATCGGGTGTCAGTTCTTGGGAGAGTTCTTCTTGTTCTTGTTCTCATGGCCTCCAGACTCCCACCATGGGGGCCCTCTGTGTGGGAGTTGGGAGCATTTGCTTATGTGCAACAACTCAGGCCTCTAATCAAGTCACAAGGCAGCAACCGTGTCTGAAGAAAACGCTGACTACTGCTGCGTCAGGCAGCACATGTACATTACAGGCTGTAGTGAATGATTAGTATAAGGCATAACACCTGAATCAGCCCCCAACACCTCTGGTATGACCCCAGTGCTCCATTTCTACCTGTGCACAGAGTACTCAGTTAAGGAACCAACTGTTCAGCAAAGTATTCCCAATTTTCCCAAAGAACAGTCTCACTATTAATAGCCTTGCTTGATTAAAATCAGTGTGTATGCGTGTGTGAGTGTTTGTGTTATTCCTCATATATTTCATACGTATATCTTTCTCTCACTTTTCCATCAAAATCTTTTGTCCATTAGGTTGTACAATATATCATAGACACATTTGCTTGGCTCTGTTTTGTACACATTAGGGTAAGCTAGAGAGTTTACTATTGAAAAGTTAGTGAGAACGCAGGCCTGGAACGAACCCTGTGTGATCCAGAATAATCTCTCTCCGATGCTTCACGGACACTGCCATGCAAGGCATCACACTCCATCATGCAGGTGAAGCCAGTATAAAGCCAAGCATCAAACAGAGGCCAGTGTAAGCTGGGGAATCCTGGCACATTAGAATCTTTTAATCACTGGGGGAAATATTTCCCTGCAACTGCAAGATTCTGAAGAGACAGAACTGGATGACAACTGCCCTAAGTAGTCCTGAGTTGCAGGAAAGAGAGAAAAATATTTCAGTTTGACTTGAAAATTTACCTTTTTTTCTTGTTAAAAAAAGAGATGGCATCTAATAAAAAGCTCACAGTTTTCTCTTTTTCAATTCAATTTACTTTGAAGATAATCATGTGCAGTGTGTTCAGAGGTATAAATTTTACTTTAGACTTGTACATTCTTCTACAGAAGATTTGGGGAGAGGAGATAATCCACAGACAGCCAACCTTTCCTTAAAAGGCCTGAGTTAGACTCTAAAAATGAGTCTAAAATACCAGCAGAAAGTTTCTTACTTCTGTTTATAGAACTTTCTAAAAGGAAGAGAAAATCTTCCACTATTCTGTGCAGAAACGTTTCTAACATTCGCTGTATTAAACAAAAATATTCTATGGATGAAAATGTGAATTAGACATGTATGTTTTCTCCATCAAATATTTATAGAGATTACATAAAATTCACAAAGGCCCAGCCTCCAGAGGGAAAACCCACACCCCTTCCCACCCAACATTGAAGGATTTGCTCAGTGGGCTATTTAGCACAGTTAGCATAGGACCACAGCAAACCAGGGGCCAATTAATCCCAAGCAAGGCTGTCAACAGGCAGATTCTGTCCTCAGATCATCCCCTCCTCCCTGTGCTAAGGAACTCCTCCCAGGACAGTGATCACTTGCTCCCTAGGCATGGCTTCAGAGTCACATTCATGTGTAGATTACTGAGAGTTACCAGAAGCTTTTTTCTTTTGGCCAAATCTTTTTGAATGGCCCAAAGACTCAAATAGATATTAATACCAATACAAGTGAATTTTACAACCATCATTTGTATTTCTATGACTTTAGGCAAATTTCTTAATATCTCTTAATTTCCTGTTCTGGAAAATATTAACATTAAATAGAATATTTAATAATAATGATAATAAATTATTATTGATAATAATTATTAATACTATTGATATTAATAAAATATTTTATCAGTAACTACAATGAGAACAACTAATAAAACTTCTATAATTTACAAAATATCCTGAAATCAATAAGTCAGTAAAGAACAGGAGGGAAAAGAGAGAAAGGGAATGAAAAGAAAATAATGGTTGTTTTTACATCTTTTTATTTTAAATCCACCTTTTAAGGTCTTATTTACATACAATAAAATGTGACATTTAAAAACGTATAGCAGGTGAGTTTTGACAAATGTATACACTCAAGACACTACTACCACAATGGTAATAGTTGAATTTATCTATTCAATGAACTAGGTTTTGTTTTGTTTATGTTCTCCTCATTTTTACATTCTGCTTCTTTGCCTTCTGCTTTTTATTATTTGATTTGGTTATATGCTTCCTTCTGAGGACTACAGGGGAAATCTGTTCCTTTCCTCTCTCCAGCTTCTGATGATTTGATGGCAATTCTGAAATTCTTTAACTTATAGATTTATCATCCAAACTCTGCCTCCCTCTGTACATGACATTTTCCCTGTGTGTCTGTTTTTCTCTTTCCTATTTTTATGAGGACACTGTTATGCTGTATTAGGATTCGCTCTAATAACCTTGTCTTAAATTGATAATCTGCAAGGACTTTATTTTCAAATACAGTCAAATTCACAGGGGCTAGAGGATAGGACTTCAACATTTTTTAGGGGGATATAATTCAAACCATAACAATCCTATAGAGCCCCTAAAACTGGGGAAAAACACTGCCTGATTCAGGCTCTCCAAATTTCCTGCAAAAGCTCTGTTGGTATCTCTTCCCCACCCTACCTCCAGCAGGGACCCTCCTCCTGTGCAAAGCCCAGACTCCCCACTTCCAGCCCATGCCAAGAATCAGGACATGCCCCCTGGGTAAACATGGCCACAAAATTCAACTCACATTATTGAAGATCTTGTGTCTCTAATCTTATACCTTTCAGTTTCAGTTTTCTCAGTAGGTCTCCAGCATCTCATAGAGTTGATTGCTATACTGTATCTGTTCTTTCTAGTTGTTCACAGCAGGAGTATTTTTGGCCATGAGTTATTGATTGCACCCAGGAGAAGAAGTCCATTTATATATTATTATTGTTGTTCATTTATTAATTTAACACATATATATTGACCACTTACTATGCATCAGACACTGTTTTAGGCACTGGCAATTTAATAATAAAATTTTATTTTTTTCTTAATCATCTCACATTAAGATCCAACAGTAAAGTTTTTGAGAAAGATAAGAATCCTAACCCTTGTATATATTACTTACTAGTCTATTAAAAACAAATAAAATGAATAACTAAACTTTATGACATGGTAGGTCATGATAAATTTTAAGTAGAAAAAGTAAAGAGAAATGTAGGAATAGGAATCACAAAATGTTAGTGGGTGAGATTTGCTATATTGTGAGGTAGTCAGAAAATGCATTATTCAGAAGATACATTTGAATAATCAACCAAGGGAAGTGAGAGGGTAAGACATGCACATACCTGGAGGAAGAATAATTGAGACACTGAGAATTATTTGACACAGTTTCTTAGGCAGGAATATGCCTGGGTTCATGTAAAAAGTTGACAAGAGCAATGGTATGTATGTCACGATGGGGGTAAAGTGTTGTTACAGTTGAGCACTGATAGAAGGAAGCTTGAAATAATGGATATGTGGTTGAAAATTTTTGATTAATACAGTCTAAGAAAATATAAATTTGATCATTCTTTAATTTACATATGTGGACACTGGGCTGCCAACTCAAAGTTGATGAGTGATCAGAGCATGTAAATGTAATTTTCTGACCCCCCATTAATGCTTCTTGTTATAAAATTATGTTACCTTTTTCTATATACAAGGTATATCCCATAAAGATGTTGTCCAAGATCTTTTTCACTTTGTTACTCTTAACCTTGATTTTATAGGAAAAAAGTTTAATAATTTATTTTCCATCAGAAACCACCATCAATCTCTTCCATACTTTACTCATGGCATTTTTCACTTTAAAGATTTTGTCCAAGGTTTTTTTCACTTTGTTACTCTTAACCTTGATTTTATAGGAAAAAAGTTTAATAATTTATTTTCCATCAGAAACCACCATCAATCTCTTCCATACTTTACTCATGGCATTTTTCACTTTAAAGATTTTGTCCAAGGTTTTTTTCACTTTGTTACTCTTAACCTTGATTTTATAGGAAAAAAGTTTAATAATTTATTTTCCATCAGAAACCACCATCAATCTCTTCCATACTTTACTCATGGCATTTTTCACTTTAAAGATTTTGTCCAAGGTTTTTTTCACTTTGTTACTCTTAACCTTGATTTTATAGGAAAAAAGTTTAATAATTTATTTTCCATCAGAAACCACCATCAATCTCTTCCATACTTTACTCATGGCATTTTTCACTTCCTTATTCCTAAAAGTGTAAATCAAAGGATTGAGCAAGGGAGCTAGGATGCCGTAAACTATTCCCGCCATTTTGTCAGAGGATAAAGCAGATGGAGGTCGTGCGTATACAAATATGCACGGGACAAAGAACAAAATCATAACAGCAATGTGAGATCCACACGTAGAGAGAGCCTTTTTCCGCCCCTCAGAACTATGACTTCTTAGAGAGAACAAGATGACACCATAGGAGACGAGCAACAAGAAGATTAGGATACCGAAAACTCCACTGTTGAGGACCACAAAAAGGCCAAAGACTTTAGTGTTGGTGCAGGCAAGATCCAGTAATGGCTGAAGGTCACAAGAGAAGTGATCAGTGACATTGGGACCACAGAAGGGCAACTGGAAAGTAAAGAGTATTTGTATCAGGGAATGCAAAAAAGCCCCCTGCCCAGGCTGCCCCAATCAGAATGCCACAGAACTTGCGGTTCATGATGGAAGAGTAATGCAAAGGCTTGCAAATGGCCACATACCGATCATAGGCCATGGCTGTGAGGACAATCACCTCTGCCCCACTAAAGAAGTGTTCAGCAAAAAGCTGTGTCATGCATCCTTTAAAGGAGATGGTTTTCTTCTCATAGAGGAAGTCCACGACCATCTTTGGGCTGAGGACAGAGGAGAAGCATGCATCTAGGAAGGACAGGAAAGCCAAGAAGAAGTACATGGGGGACTCCAGTAGAGCAGGGCTGCTGAGAACGGTTGGTTACTGCAATTAGCATGTTGCTCCCAACTGTTGCTATGTAGACAAACAAAAATACAACAAATAATATTTTCTGAACATTTGGATTCTGTGAAAGCCCCAGGAGAACAAACTGAGTTACAAAGCTTTGATTTTGCATGATTTTCAAGGAAAAGTTAAAATTTCCAACTGTGGTGATCATGTAGAATCTGCAGTAATGATAAAGAAAAATTGACTCATTCAATTTATAGCATTATAGTTTTTTTTTTTTAATTTCAGCATATTATGAGGATACAAATTTTAAGGTTATGTACATTGCCCATGCCTCCCCTGCCTCCTGGAGTCAGAGCTTCAGCATGTCCATCCCCCAAGTAGTGGGCCTTGAACTCATTATGTATGTATATACTCATCCCCTCCTCCCCCTTCCCACCTGAGAAACATCCGATAATTTTTTCTTTAACCTTTTATAAGTTAGCACATCTATATGCAAAATTATTTGAGTGCTTGTATTGTCACTGTGAACACACAATTCGACATTTTTGAGGGTAGTAGTGAAAGGTCATGGAGAATTGGGTTGAAGATAAATTATGGAATGCCTTAAGAGAGCAAGAGTTTCAATATGGGGGAAAGGAAAGCATTCACATGTGGTAGAGAAGAGAAACAGTTTTCATCTCCAGTGCATCCTTTAATTATTTACTGGTGGGTTTCAGAGTCCATTATTGAGAAGGATTCTGAAGCCACCTCAAAGTTATAAGGAAATGAGGACTGTAGTTCACTGGCATGCCTGCCACTGGCATGAAATGGGAGCATGGGTGATCAGCATGACATCCTAACTTGGAGACTGACTTATCTACAAATAGAAGACGATATAGCATGCAGTTAAAAGCTTCTTGAAAATCATGGCTATTCTTCAAATATTTCTTTGAAAGTCTGGACTGTGTGGCTCCTTTAAATGAATTAATTCATTCCTCATAAAAGAGAATGAATCTGGGCAAAATGTCAGGCTGTACACTTAATACACAAACATATTACTAAGTGTTGAGTTTATTTTTAGTCTTTCATTTAACAATGAGAACAGAAGTTTACAAAAATAATAATGCCAATATGAGAGCGCTGTCATGGTGACTAAGTGAAATAAGGTGGGGTTCACCCCCTGTCGAGAAGAGAGTCTGTGATAGTCCTATTGTCCCTGTTTGATCGGTGGGAAGTTCATGACAGTTTCTGGACCTGAATAGAAAAACGGATGCCTGAATACTAGAAGAATAACCTAAAAACAAGATGGAAAGATGAAATAAGGTAGATAATATTAAAAAACATTATTTTTGCACAGTTATGAAAAGCAGAGTAAATTATTTTTCAGATTAAAACCGGAAAAGAAAAGAGACAGTGGGAGCCACAGTGAAGGAGAAGAAATGGCAGGTGAGGGCTAGAAATTTTCCTTTCCAGAATTTGTCCAATATTCAATTCTTTCTTGCTGATATAAAATTCTGTCTTCATCAGTTCATATTGCAACTGATACTGCAAGATCCAAAACTCCAAAGGATCTTTAGAGGCATCTATGAGTAACTATATGCCAATAAATTAGAAAACCTGTAATAAATGGATAAATTCCTAGACACATACAAACTACTGAAAGTGAACCAGAAAGGAATTCAAAACCTGAATAAACCAATAAAAAGTAACAAGATAGAAGCAGTAAAAAGTCTCCCAAAATAAATATCTAGGACCTGATGGCTTTACTGCTGAATTCCCAAAGTATTCCAAGAAGAACTAGTACCAATCCTACTTAAACTATACCAAAATATTTAGGACGAAGGGATCCTCCCAAACTCATTTTATAAGGACTGTATCACCCTGATACCAAAACAAAAGACACAGCAAGAACAAAAAAACTATAGGCCAATATTTCTGATGAACATTGATGCAAAATTCCTCAACAAAATTCTAGCAAACGGAATTCAGTAACATATTAAAAAATTATACACCATGATCAAGTGGGATTCACCCTAGGTATGCAAGGATGGTTTAACATACACAAATTAATGTGATATATCATATCAACAGAATGAAAGATAAAAGCCACACTATCATTTCAATCAATGTTGAAAAACCATTCAGTAAAATTAGAGGATATAAACTTTCAAAAACTGGGTATAGAAGCAACTTAAATCAACACAATAAACGGCATTTATGACAGACCCATAGCTAGTATCATACTGTATGGGGAAAAACTGAAAGCCTTTCCTCTAAGATCTGGAACAAACAAGGATGTCCACTTTCATCTCTGTTATTCAACATAGTACTGGAATATCTAGCTACAGCAATCAGACTAGAGGAAGAAATGAAGAGCATCCAAATGGGAAAGGAAGAAGTCAAATTATTCTTGTTTACAGACGATATGATCTTATATCTAGAAAAACCTAAAGACTTCACCCAAAGACTATTAGAACTGATAAACAAATTCAGTAAAGTTGTAGGATACAAAATCAACATACAAAACTCAGTAGCATTTCTAATACCAACAGCAAACAATTGAAAAGGAAACCAAGAATGCAATCCCATTGACAAATGCTACAAATAAAACAAAATAGCTAGGAATAAACTGATCCAAAGAAGTTAAAGAATTCTGTAATTAAAACTATAAAACATTCAGGAAGGAACTTGAAGAAGACACAAAAAGAATGGAAAGATATTCCATGCTCATGGATTAAAAGAATCAATAGTGTAAAAATAGCCATACCACTGGAAGCAATCTACAGATTCATGGCAATCCCCAACAAAATAAAAGTGACACTCTTGACAGACATATAAAAATATTATCCTAATATTTATATGGAACTTCAAAGGACCCAGAATAGACAAAGCCATTGTGAGCAAAAAGAACAAAACTGGAGGATTACCTTACCTGACTTGAATTATTCTGCAGAGCTTTAGAAAACAAAACACCATGATACTGGCATAAAGCAGACACACAGATCAATGGAAGAGAATAGGAAACCCAGAAACAAATTCACACATATGTAATGAATTTATTTTTGACAATGTTGTCAAGAACATACAGTGGAGAAAGGACAGTCTCTTCAATAAATGGTGGTGGAAAAACTGGATATCCATATGCAGAAGAATGAAACTAGACCCTCATCTCTAGCCATATACAAAATCAAGTCAAACTGAATTAAAACATTAAGTCTAAGACAGAAAGACATTAATCTAGTAAAAGAAAACTTTGGTGATGTGTTTCAGGACATTGGTCTGGCCATGACATGAGTAATTTGCTCCAAGCACAGGTAATCATCACAAACTCAGATAAATGTGTTCACATCAACTTAAAAAGCATCTGCACAGCGATGTAAACAATCAACAAAGTGAAGAGAGAACCCTCAGAATGGGAGAGAATATTTGCAAACTACCCATCAAACTAGGGATTAAGAACTACAGTAGAGGGAGCTCAATCAAGATGGCGGACGAGAAGCACCGCAAGCCAGAGTGTCTCTGCAGAAAAGACAGATTCTAGCAGAAATTAGAAGAAAGAAGCAAGAAGACGAGCCTACATTGGACGAGGGTCAGAAGGAGGAGTACCTGAGACCACGGGAGACTCCACAGGAGGAGGTTGCGGAGGAGAACTGGAAGCTGAGACTGCCGGAGCAGCCCAGAGACCAGTAGGAAGGGTAGGTGGATCAGCCGTTTCCCCTCCCCTGTATCTTGGACTGCTGGTGGACTCCCCAGCGGGTGGAGAGACCTGCAGACACCAGCCCAGCAATGGCCGCCCCCAGTGAGCCGTAAGCCAGTAGCGTACATGGCATCAGGCTCTCAACTCCCTCAGGGCATCTCCATGTGCACAGACCCAAGCCACGCTGCAGGCAACATATTGCCTCCTTCTCTCCTCCTCTGACCCTACCATGGCTGCCCAGAGAGACAATACTGCCACTAGCTGGAGGCACTTACACGGAACGGGACCCTCCCTTTTGGGGCCCTACAGCTGACTAAGGGGAACTCAGACAGTGAGCTCTCTACCTGCCAGCCCTCCCAGGTGCTGCTGGCATGGTGATTCCAGGAGAATGGGGCAGACCCTGAGGCTGAGAGACATAGACCCAGCTTGGGCTCCCCATGGGTGAATTGGGACTGGCACTCGTCTCACTGGTGGGGATATAGTTTGAACTCTGGGGCCCAGAGGTCAGACCTGCAGACCAGATCTCGTGCACCAAGGTCTCGCATTGCCGGGGGCATAGAAGGGATATAGGTGAACAGCATACTGAGGTGTGTGTGCCTTCAGGGGCAGATCAGCATCCTAGAGGGCAACCCTCCTCCTAAAGGGAGGCTATGCACACAGCCCAGGTGGCGTTCCTGTGCAGGGAACCTCCCGGCTAGCATCACAGGCAGGGGAGGCCTGGTGGCGTGAGGTCTGGCCTGCTGGCAGAGGCCCAGGAGTAGCCACAGAGTTGGGGAGGGTGGAAAGAAGCGAGGCCCACTCTAGACTGCTGGTCTCAGACAGCCCCACTCCAATATGCAGACTCTCTGACTGAGTGGGGCCATTACAGCCCCTCCCTGACAGCTTTTCCTGGAAGCAGAGAACAGAACTTTGACCCTTGCTAATGGCATTGATGGTGCCTGAGGGCAGGCTTATCCAACCCAGCTCTGCCCAGACTCTCTTATAGAGCAGCCCTCACTGAGGGGGAGAAAAGGACACACCAGGAAGTCCCAGGGCCCCACCACCTGAGGCACTAGAGTACCTCTCTACAGGAACAAGAGCTGATAAGAGGACACGAAGACAACAGCATAGCCTGTTCCTCCAAGCAAGCACCACCTACTTACAGGGAGGACATCCTGCACACCCTTTTCATGGCACCTACTGTCTCATTATACAGGGAGAGGTCAAATCTCACCCACAGACACCAACTACTGGCTCAGAAACTAAACAAGGCGTGTGAATACCCAAACAAAAACCTAAAGGAAAGAAACAACAACTGATTGACATGGGAAGAAATCAGTGAAGAAACTCCAGAAATATGAAGAACCAAACGGAAATCACACCCCAAAAGAGGAGCACCAGCCCCCTAGAAATGGACACCAACCAAAATCAGGCAACCAAAATGACAGAAGAGGAATTTCATATGTGAATCGTAAGAAAATTCACTGACCTGCAAGAACAACTTAATAACAAAAACAAAGAAAGCACAAAAAGCCTCCAGGACCTAGAACAAAAGTTCACTAAAGGAATAGACACAATGAGGAAAAGTTTAACCAAACTCCTGGAAATGAAGAATCAATTCAGGGAACTACAAAATACAGTGGAAAGTCTCAAGAACAGGGTAGATCAAACAGAAGAAAGAATCTCAGAGATTGAAGATAACCCCCTCCAACTAAATAAAACAGTCACAGAGATAAAGCAGAGAAATAAGAGAAAAGAGCAAAGCCTACAAGAGATGTGGGATTATGTGAAGAAATATAATGTGAGGGTCATCGGGTTACCAGAAGGGGAAGAAGAAAACACTCAAGGGTTGGACAAGTTATTTGAAGATATAATAGAGGAAAATCTCCCAGGCCTTGTTCAAAATCTCGATATACAAGTTCAAGAAGCTCAGAGGACCCCTGGGAGATTCAATGCAAACCAGAAGACGTCAAGACATGCAGTCATCAGACTGACCAAAATATCAACTAAAGAGGCCCTTCTAAGAGCTGTAAGACAAAAGAAGCAAGTAACATACAAGGGAAAGCCAATTCCAATAACACTAGACTTCTCTAATGAGACTTTACAAGCAAGGAGAGACTGGGGCCCCATTCTCACTCTAATGAAACAAAACAATGCCCAGCCTAGAATCTTATTCCCTGCAAAACTAAGCTTCCTATATGAAGAAGAAATAAAGACATTCTCAGACAAGCAAAGTCTCAGAGAATTCACCAAATCAAGACCGGCCCTACAAGAAGTACTCAAAACAGTGTTACTCACGGAACATCATAATAAAAACTCATGAATATAAAAACAATCATAACCCAAAGATTAAAGGCCAGATAATACAATGGCTCAAGAGAGAAATCAAAGCAATAAGATCCAACCAAACAGAATGAACAATCATCTACCTTACCTATCAGTTCTCTCAATAAATGTGAATGGCTTAAACTTTCCACTCAAGAGACATAGGCTGGCTGAATGGATAAGAAAATACAGGCCAAGTATATGCTGTCTTCAGGAAACACATCTAACCTGTAAGGATGCATATAGGGTAAAAGTAAAAGGGTGGAGATCAGTATTCCAAGTAGGTGGAAGCCAAAAGAAGGCTGTCGTGGCAGTTCTAATTTCAGACGATTTAGTTTTTAAACCAACGAAAGTAGTGAAAGACAAAGAGGGTCATTATATAATGGTGAGGGCACAGTTCAACAAGAAGAGATAACAATTTTAAATATATATGCACCCAACTTAGGTGCACCCAGATTCATAAAGCAAACTTTACTGGAGCTAAGCAAATTGATTAATAGCAATTCCATAATCACCGGAGATTTCAACACCCCATTGATGGCACAAGACAGATCCTCCAAACAGAAAATTAACAAAGAAATAATGGACTTAAACAAAACTCTAGAACAATTGGGGCTGACTGAAATTTACAGAACATTCTACCCCAAATCCACTGAATATACGTTCTTCTCATCAGCACACGGGACATTCTCTAAGATTGATCATATCCTAGGACACAAAGTAAACCTCAAGAAATTTAAAAAAATAGAAACCATACCATGTATCTTCTCAGATCACAATGGAATAAAAGTAGAAATCAACCGTAACAGAAACTCACATTTCTACACAAAAACGTGGAAATTAAACAACCTCCTACTAAAAGATTACTTCATAAATGAAGAAATCAAGGTGGAAATAAAAAAAATTCTATGAAGAAAATGACAATGGAGAGACAAGTTATCAAATCCTCTGGGACACAGCTAAAGCAGTTCTGAGAGGAAAGTTTATCTCCATAAATGCCTATAACAAAAAGTCAAAAAGATCACAAATACTCAATCTAATGAAATGACTCAAAGAGCTGGAAAAAGAAGAACAGACCATCCCCAACCCTAGCAGAAGAAGTGAAATCAACAAGATCAAATCAGAACTAAACGAAATAGAAAACAGGGAAGCTATTGGGGAGATTAATAAAACAAAAAGTTGGTTCTTTGAAAAAATAAACAAAATTGACACACCACTGGCTAAGCTAACGAAAAGCAGAAAAGAGAAATCTCTAATAAGCTCCATCAGGAACAAAAACGGAGCTATCACAACTGATCCCAAAGAGATACAAGATATAATTTATGAGTACTACAAAAATCTTTATTCACACAAATTGGAAAATGTGGAGGAAATGGACAAATTTCTAGAAACACACAGCCTCCCTAGGCTCAATCAGGAAGAAATAGATTCCCTGAACAGACCAATCTCAACAGCTGAAATAAAAACAGCAATTAAAAATCTCCCTAAAAAGAAAAGTCCTGGTCCAGATGGTTTCACACCTGAATTTTACCACACTTACAAAGAAGAACTAGTACCTA
>VSMD01014490.1:0-85206 GCA_008750895.1 Mirza zaza
TAAAACAGACTTTAAATCAACAATAGTACAGAAATACCAAGATAGGCATTATGTAATGGTAAAAGGAGCAATTCAACAAGAAGACAGAAAAATCCTAAATACCTATGCACCAAAAACAGGAGCATACAGATTCATAAAGCAAACCCCACTAGATCTAAGCAAAGAGATCAACAGCAGCATCATAATTGCCAGTGAATTCAACACCCCACTGACAGAACTGTACAAATTATCCAAGCAGAAAATAAATTAAAAAACACTAGACTTAAATGGTACTCTAGAACAAATTGGCCTATCAGACATTTACATAACATTTTGCCCCCAAATTATTGAATACATATACTTTTCATCAGCACATGGAATATTCTCCAAGGTTTATCACAGGGGTCCTCAAACTTTTTAAACAGGGGGCCAGTTCACTGTCCGTCAGGCCATTGGAGAGTGTGGCGCACATTCCACACATGCGCACTATGGGCCCGGGATGAGTTGACTACTAAGCAGGACAGGCAGTGGTGGCAAAAACACCTGGCAGGCCAGATAAATGTCCTCGGTGGGCTGCATATGGCCCATGGGCCGTAGTTTGAGAACACCTAGTTTATCATATTTTAGGCCACAAAACATGTCTCCACAAATTCAGAAAAATATAAATTATACCATGTATCTTCTCAGACCACAGTGGAATAAAACTAGAAACCAAGTCCAAGAGAAATAGTTCTACACAGTCATGTAAATTAAACAACCTGCTACTGAACAATTGTTGGATCAACAATAAAATTAAATCAAAAATAAAATGATTCCTCAAACTGGAAGGCAAGGAGGACACAAGCTATCAAAATCTATGGGATTGATCAAAAGCAGTCCAAAGGGAAAAATTCATGGCATTAAATAACCACATCTAAAAACAAGAAAGATCACAATTGAACAATCTAAAGACATGTCTCAATGAACAAGAAAAGGAAGAGCAAACCAAACCCAAAGCCACTGAATAAAGGAATTAACTAAGGTCAGAGCATAAATAAACAAAATGGAAATGAAGAAAATAACACAAAGAATCAATAAAACAAAATGTTGGTACTTTGAGAAGATAAACAAAATTGATAGACCTCTTGGTATATTGACGAGAAGTAAAATTAAACTCAATTAAACTCAATCACAAATGAACCAGAAGATACTACAACTGATACCACAGAAATTTAAAATATCTTATCCGAATACTATGAAAATCTCTATGCACATAAATTCAAAAACTGAGGGTAAGTGAACAAATTCCTTGAAACAGACAACCTCCCAGGACTCAATCAGGGAGAAATAGAACTCCTGAACAGAACAATAATTAGTAAAGAGACTGAAGCAGTAACAAAAAAGCCTCCAACTACAACAACAATAAAAAATGTAGGACCAGATGGATTCACATCAGAATTTTAGCAGACCTACAAAAAAGAGCTGTTACCAATATTGCATAAATCATTCTGTAACATCGAGCAGGAGGAAATACTGCCTAATGCCCAACTCATTCTACAAAGCCAGATTTACCTAATATCAAAGCCAGGAAAGAACACATCAAAAATAAATAAATAAATAAATAAAACTACAGACCAATATCCCTGATGAATATAACTGAAAGTAACTGCAAACCAAATTCAATAGCACATCAATGAAATAATCCACCATGACCAAGTGGGTTTCATCCCAGGCATGCAAGCATGGTTCAACATATGTAAATCAATAAATGTGATTCACTACATAAACAGAAGCAAAAGATAAAAAAAGACCATATGATATCTCAATAGATGTAGAAAAACCATTCAACAAAATTCAGTACCCTTTCAAGATAAAAACAGTCAAAAAAGCTTAAACCCATTATCCAAAGTGAGGTGACAAAAGATCAGAAAAATGGGCTCCACATGTACTCGCCATCAAATTGGTACTGACTGATTAACCCCATGATGCTCAATTGGTTGGGGTGTTCATCAGGGATTCGGTGCTTGGGGTGGTAGTCCCACATCTGAGGGATGTGGTGAGCATTGTGGAGGAGAAGGGCATACCTCTAACCCTTGCTAGGGAGAGGCAAAGATATAAAATGTAACCAAAATGTTAAAAAAAAAAATTATTGGGTGTCGGGCTGGTGGGAGGGGGGAGGAGGGGATGGGTATTACATACATAATGAGTGCAATACACACCATCTAGGGGATAGATATGCTTGAAGCTCTGACTCGAGGGAGGAGGGGTGGCAAGGGCAATATACATAACCTTAACATTTGTACCCCCTGAATATGCTGAAATAATAATAATAAAAAAAAAAACAATGGTCAAAAAACTTGGCATAGAAGGAGTATATCTCAAAATTATAAAAGCCATATGGGATAAACCCACAGCATACATCATACTGAATGGGAAAAAGATGAAAACATTCCCACTGAGATCAGGAACAAGACAAGGGTGTCCATAATCACCACTTTTATTAAACATAATTCTAGAAGTCCTAGCCGGAGCAAAGAGGCAAGAGAAAGAAATAAAGGGTATCCAAATTGGGAAAGAGTGGGTCAAATTATTGCTTTTTTCCGATGACATGATCTTATATCTGGAAAGCCCCAAGGACACCTGGAACTTAAAATAAACTCAGCAAAGTCTCAGGTTACAAAACAAATGTAAACAAATCAGTAGCATTCTTATACGCCAATAGCAGACAAGCTGAGAGTCAAATCAAAGGTTCAATATTATTCAAAATAGCCACAAAGAAAATAAAATATCTAGGAATATACTTAACCAAGGAGGTGAAAGATCTCCACAAAGAGAAATACAAAACACTGAGGAAAGAAATTGCAGATAATATAAACAATGGAAATATATATCATGCTCATGGTTCAGCAGAAGCAACATTGTTAAAATGTCCATACTACCCAAAATAATTTACAGATTCAGTGTAATCTCCATCAAAATACCAACATCATATTTCACAGACCTATAAAAAGTAATTCTATCTTTCTTTTAGAACCTGAAAAGAGTGCAAATAGCCAAAGCAATCTTAAGGAAATGGAAAAAATCTGGAGGCATCATATAACCAGACTTCAAACTATAATACAAAGCTTTAGTAAGCCAAATGGCATAGTATTGGTACAAAAATAATGAGATAGACAATAAGAACAGAGAAAAGAAGTCAGATATAAAACTATCTACATACAGCCAACTGATCTTTGACAAAGATAACAACAATATACACTATGAAAAAGAAGCCCTATTTAATAAAAAGCGCTGGGAAAATTGAAAAGTGACATGTAGAAGAATGAGACAAGATCCATATCTCTCACTACTCATAAAATATAATTCAAGATGGATAACAGACGTAAATGTAAGGCATGAAACCATAATAATTCTAGAAGGAAATGTTGGAGAATTCTTCTAGATATCAGCTTAGCCAAAGAATTTATGTACAAGACCCCAATGATAATCACAGCAACAACAAAAATAATGAATAGTTCTTATTTAAATTAAAAAGCTACTGCACAGCTATGGAAATAATCAACAGAGAATATACACAACCTACAGAATGGGAGAAAATATTCACAGGCTATATATCTGATAAATGGCTAATAACCAGCATCTATAAAGAATTCAAGCAAATTAGCAGAAAAAAAAACACAATAATTTGACTAAAAACTGAGCACAATCTATGAACAGAAGCCTTCAAAAGGTAGACAAATGGCTTATAAACATGAAAAAACGCTCAACATCACTAAGTATCAGCGAAATGCAAATTAAAACCACAATGAGATATCAAATTACAACACTTAGAATGGCTTTTACTAAAATGTCCAAAAACAATAGATGGTAATATGGATGCAGAGAGAAAGGAATGCTTATATGCTCTTGGTTGGACAGAAAATTACTATAACCTCTATGGAAAAGAGCATGGAGATTCTTCAAAGAACTAAAAGTAGAGCTACCATCTAATCCAGCAATCCCACCACTGGGGGAAAAGACATCATTTTATCAAAAAGACACCTGCACTGGAATGTTTATTGTAGCACAATTTACAATGGCAAAAATTTAAAATCAACCCAAGTTTCCATGAATTCATGAATGGATTAACAACATGGGGTATATGTACATTATGGAATGCTATGCAGTTATGAAGAAGGATGCATCCAGGCCTTTTGTAACAATTTGCTTGGAACTGGAGAATATTGTCCTAAGTGAAGAATATAAAGAATAGATAAAGTAACACAACCTGTACTTGTACTTTTGGAACTATCTGATGAGACTACATGTGCACAGAAGGAGAAAAACTCAGTGGAAATCAAGCAGGGGGAAGGGATGAGGAGGGGATGGACGAAAACCTACTAACAGGTATAAAGAACACTATCTGGATGATGGACACACTTATAATCCTAACTCAGGTATAATGAAAGTGATCCATATACCAAAAACATTTGTACACTTGTAATATTTTGAAATAGTAAAAATATAAGATTTCCTGGTGAATAGAGATTGCTGTTCAATTTACTTATAAAATAGTTTAACATTAACATAAAGACTCATCAAGGACATTACAAGACAGACAAATTTCAGGAAATCTCATATATTGACATATTTGTAGACAAACTATTCTAAACTAAATATAAACAAAATAAATCCTGCAACATGTACAGATGATCAAAGTCAGTTTTTAATCATGGATGTAAATTTGGTTTACTATAAAAATCAATTAATAGAAAATATTATATTAATGATAAATAATAAAAATATATTATCTTCCCCGCCAATTTGAGAAATGTATTTGATAAACCAAAAAGAGAACACAACATTCTTTACTTCATAAAGAGTAGATTTGGGCTGGGTGTGGTGGCTCACACCTGTAATCCTAGCACTCTGGGAGGCTGAGGTGCATGGATTGTTTGAGCTCAGGGTTCAAGACCAGCCTGAGCAAGAGTGAGACCCCCATCTCTACTAAAAAAAAAAATAGAAATAAATTAACTGGACAACTAAAAATATATAGAAAACATTAGCTGGGCATGGTGGCCCATGCCTGTAGTCCCAACTACTCGGGAGGCTGAGGCAGTGGGACTGCTTGAGCCCATGAGTTAGAGGTTGCTGTGAGTGAGGCTGATGCCATGGCACTCTAGCCTGGGCAAGAGAGAGAGACTTTGTCTCAAAAAAATAAAAAATAGTAGATATGTTAAATGTACAAAAAACATCACATTTAGAAGAGTGTTTTTAAAATACTTCCCTAAAGTTGGGGAAAAGGGGAAATACTTCTGCTATGACAAATTGTATTTAACATTGTACATGAGGCCCTAAGCAATGTCAGTGACTTAAGGCTATGTAAAAAGAAGAGTATAAATAGTAGAAAGGAAGAAAGAAAGCTAAATATAAATATAAATAATTTTTTTCACAAAGAAAATTCAATACAATATACATAATAATCATGGAAATAATGAGAAAGTTTTGAAAATGTGATGGATATAAAATCAATATAAAAAGAAAGTATAGGTTAATATATTGGCCATAAGTAGTTTCAAACATTTTTAAATAATACAAGTTTAATATCATCATAATATATCAGACCTAATTCTAAAGCTATAGTCATAAAGACAATGAACTATTTAATGTGAGCTGAGTAATTTGACCAAAAATATAGAAATGGCAATCCAAATACACATGTGCTCACACACACTCTCAGGATAAATTACCGAATTAGTATTGCAGATGAATGGTGAAAAGATTCATTTATCAATAAATAGCACAGGATCAACTAAGTATCCACATGTAAGAAAAAGTGAAATTTATTACTTATGTCACATGATATACAATTGTCTCTCAATATTTAAAAGATAGTAAATGAAAGTTAAATATGTAAAGATATTGGACTAAAAATATAAATATATAGGTCCGAAGTATGACTAAAACTATGCCTAAATTTAATATTCTGCCTTATGATGGGTTGATGAAGATGTGGAACAATGGAAAACTTCATTTCTGTACAAATACAAGTAGTTAAAAGCATAAAACTGTTTTACATTATCTGCTAAAGTTGAAGAAATTCATACATTTCTGTAGTGTTACCAAAGTTTTATTGATTATATGAGGAAACACATTTATTAATTAGATATATTAACTTTTACACAATGTATGTGTAATTTAAACTATCATGTTGCATACAATACATACAATTTTATCTGGCAATTTTACTTTTTAATTTTCTTTGGCAAACCCATAGATGAGAGCATTGTCAATTTTACTTTATTTCAAAATATTAAGGGGGTACAAATATTTGTGGATACATGGATAACTTCCGTAATGCTTGAGTCATGGCTATAAGTTTGCCCATCACCAAATTAGTGTTCATTGTACCTGCCAGGTAGGTTTTCGCACATATCCTCCACCCCACTCCCCTATGCTTGATTGTCATTGAGTTTTACTTCCCTCTGTACACGTGTGCTCATTGTTTACTTCCAATTTAATAGCAAGTGCATGTGGTATTTGTTTTGCCATTCTTTATATACCTCACTTAATATAATTATCTTGAGTTCCATCCAAATTTTTGGAAAAGGCATTGATTCATTCTTTTTTATGGCTGAGTCATACAGCATGGTATACATAGAAAATATTTTGTTAATTCACTCATGCATTGATGGGCACTTGGGTTTATTCTACATCTTTGCAACTGTGAATTGTGCCTCAATAAACATTTGAGTGCAAGTGTCTTTTTGATAAAAAAAAAAAGTACTTATTTTTGCTTGGGTAGATATCCAGTAGTGGAATTGCTGGATCAAATGGTAGGTCTACTTTTAGTTATTTGAGAAATCTTCATCCTGCTTTCTGTAGAGGTTGTATGCATTTGCAGTCCCACAGCCAACTGATCTCTGACAAAGAAGACAACAATATACACTGAGGAAAGAAGTTCTATTCAATAAATGGTTCTGAGAAAATTAGATAACTACATAAAGAAGAAAGAAAGAGGGTTCATATCTCTCACCACTCACAAAAGTTAATTCAAGATGAATAAAAGACTTAAATGTAAGGCTGAAATCATAAGAATTTTAGAAGAAAAAGTAGGAAAACTCTTATAGAGATCAGCCAGGCAAAGTATTTGCAACTGAGACCCCAATGTCAATCAGACCATGATCACCAACAACAAAAAGTAAATCAATGGGACTTGATTATATTATTAAACTTTTGCACAGAAAAGGAAATAATAACCAGAGCAAATAGACAACCTACAGAATGGGAGAAAATATTCACAAGCTATACATCGGATAAAGGGCTAATATCCAGAGTCTACGAAGAACTCAAGCAAATCAGCAAGCAAAAGATAAACAATCTGATTAAAAAGTAGGCAATAGACATGAACAGAAGCTTTTCAAAAGAAGATAGACAAATGGCCAATAAGCATATGAAAAAAAGCTCAATGTCACTAATCATCAGGGAAATGCAAATTAAAACCACAATGAGATATCACCATAGCCCTGTTACAATGGTTTTTATTGAAAAGTCCAAAAACTATAGATGTTGGTATGGAGGCAGAGAGAAAAGAATCTTTCAGTTTTAAAGAAACACATAGACAATATTCTATTAATCTGAGCGGAGGTTATATGCACATATTTTTTATAATTATTCTTGAAATCTACACATATATTTGGGTACTCTGTTTCACATCAAATATATCTCATAATATTAAAATGTTTGACATAATTTGAATCATTAGTTCAAAATTTTCAATAAAACAGAGACCACACATGTGGAAAAATCAACAGTAAATCTAGTATATATTAAAGGAAAAATCAATTCTGGCCTTAATATTACCATGTATTAAAAAATAGAATATTTTCTAAATAATTTAAAAGAAAACTAACAAGATAAATTTGTGAACTCCCCAAAATGCAAAAGTATCTTTCAAAATAATCTACTTATTTGATAAGACTTCAAAATTTTGCTTTTAGATCAAGAAAAAGGAAAAGTTTCCAGTTATTATAACTTCTTTTCAACATCACATTGCAAAGCATGGCCAATAAAAAAGTCTAGAAAAACAAATAAAACTAAAGGAATTAGAAAGGAAAAAAGTTATCATTTTCCCAGGTAATAATATAATATACATAGAAAACTCAAAACAGTATACAGTAAAATTTTTCAGATTTGAAGGTTGTTTAGAATGTATTTTAGATACAAGTGAAAATACAAAAATCAATTGCATTTCTAAATTAATAAATAGCTATACATGCAATTTTACAAAGCACATTATAATAGTATTAAAATTATTACATACTGTTATGGACTGCATGCTTGTGTCTCCCCAAAACTTATATGTTGAAGTCATAACATCCAATGTAATGTTATTGAGAGATATGGTTTTATGAGGTAATTAGGATTAGATTAGGTCATGATATCAGGGTGGCAGTCTACTCTTAGTTCTTGGTGTGCTCTTGGCCAAAGAATGACTAGACACACCAAAGTGTCAGATCCAGACTCTTGGCACATTATTATCCTAGTTCTTTGGCTCCTTGCTTGGAAAAAAATATCACAAGCAGGGCTAGTGAGAGGGAATGATCACAAGCAAGAAGTAGTTTGACAGGAGTAGCTTTTTATTAATATTATAGAACAAAGCAGCTCTGTCTCTGTCAGTGAAGAGGGACAGATTGATTCACTGCCTTACTCTCTCTCTCTCTGGGAATTCTCAAATTGTTTCCCTTTATTGGCCTATTCTGGGTAAGGGCTTTTGGGGGTTGTGGGATGTTACCAAATCATTAACAGGTGTTCTCAAGGTTGTATCTGAATATGAAAGCTCCTTCTCTAAAAGCCCTACCTGAGTGGGGATGAACTACAATGTAGATTTAATATAATGACATAATAATTAGCCTTGTGTTACTCTGGGTCACTTTACAAATCCTATTATGCCTAAACTGGTGCATTCCAAGATTGGTAAAGTGTTCTCTCCTTTCCCAGATGTAGTTGTTTTGGGGATAGGATTAAGGGTAGGGGAACACCAAAACAGAGTGCCTGCTCTTATCCTTCTTCCCAGGTGGGGCAATGGCTTCAGGCAGCACCAAAGCAGGGTACTCTTGTCCCTAGAAGAGCCAGAGATCCTAGCTATCTCAATGAGAGTTTTAAGAAGAGGAAAAGAGAAAGAGTGAAACTCTCTGCCTTGTGAGGAGATGCCAATAAGGTAGTCATCTGCAAGCCAGGAAGAGAGCCCTCACTGGAAGCCAACCATACTGTCTCTCTTAGAATTTCAGTCCCCAAAACTGTGGGGAAACAAATTTCTGTTGTTTAAGCCACCCAATCTATGGTATTTTGCTATGGTGGCCCAAGCAACTAATACAAGTAGTTGCTAAAATTATAAATATTTAAAAGACACTAAAGATAGTCTAAATAAATGGAGAACTGTATCATATTCATGGATGATTAGGTATCACAAGGACATCATTTCTCCCCAAATTACTCAACACATTTTTAGCTGAACTCTCAACATGAGTCCCCTTTCAATTTTTCACTATAAAATTAACAATACAATTCTAATACCTATTTTAAATAACAAGGGTCCAATAATAGGAGGAAAAAATAAAAAGGACAAGAAAACAGGAGCTGTTTTCAATACTTTTGATAATACTATAATAATTGAGACACTGTAATAGTGTTTAAGAGATATAAAAATCATTATTAATACATAATGGAAAGTAAAAGACTACGTATTATTCACAGACGCATGAGATCCTCCTCCCCCTCCCTGATAGACCTGTGTGACAGTCAAAACAAGTGTCTGGCCAGTGGGAAGGGGGAGGTGGGGGTGCGTATATTCACACCTAATGGGTGCACTGTGCACCATCTGGGGGAGGGACATGCTTGAAGCTCTGACTCATGTGGAGCAAAGGCAATATATATAACCTAAACATTTGTACCCCCATAATATGCTGAAATGAAAAAAAATTAAAATTAAAAAAAAAAAAACATGAAAAAGAGAACCAACAAGAGCAAACAGCTTAGTCCAGGAAGTGCTTTTTTCCCATTTAGCCCAATACTCTCCTTCCCCACCCTGATGTAGTAAGGCAATGGGGAGGTCACTGGTAGGGGGATTTTACCACACCCCATCCTTAAGGAGACATCCAGTAGCCTGGTCTAATTAAACCACCTGTTATCTCATCAGGCACATCAGTAGGGATGAGTAGGGGGGCTAGCAGAACCAGATAAACCAAGCAGACCAAAATAATATCACGAAGCCTCTGAAACTTGAACTATTATTGAAGCTAAATAAATAAAACAAGACCTTCAAGATGAACCTAAACAGGGTGACTTTCTGCTAAACTAAAATATTTAAACAGGACACAGGTATTTTAATATGATATACATAATGTATGTGATATAATTGAAAACCATCCATCACATAAAAAACTAGAAAAACCACAACTTTAATGAGGAAGGATAATCAATATATGCCAACAATAAGATGGCATCTGATGATGAAATTATCTGACAAGTATTTTCTGGGAGCCACAATAAAAATTCCTCAACAATCAATTACAAATTCTCTTGCAACAAATTACAAACTAGAAAATTTAAACAAATGGAAGTTATAAAAAAGAAACCAAAGGAAAACTATAGAATTGAAAAGTAGAATAACTGAAATATAAATGTGCTAGATGGGCTCATTAGTACAATGAGGATGAAATAATATAGAATCATTGAACTTGAACATAGAAAGAAAAAAATGAATTGACCCTATCTGAAAAACAGAAAGAATATTATTATTAAGGGAAAATTAACTGACACTTATACATACAGGATAATAACAAAAGACTCAATATTCCTATCATTAAAATCTAAGATGGAGAAAAGAAAGAGAATGAAGTTTCAAGACTATTTAAAGAAATACTGGGTGAAAAGTTCCTACATATGGAGAATGACATAAACCTATTGATTAAAGAGAAGCTGCAATTCTAAGCAGGATAAACCCAAATAAATTTATACCAAAAATTAATTAAACTGTTGGAAAAAACCCACTACGAAACAATATAGAAAGCATTCAGGGAGAAATAAGACATTACTGATATGGACATATCAATGTGAATGACAGCATATTTCTTATCTGTAACTATGGAGGGAGGCCAGAGGAAGGAGCACAATAATTACCAAATGCTGAAAAAAATTGTCAACTGTAAATTCTACATCTGGCTAAACTAAATTTCAGCAATTTGAAGAAATAAAGATATTATTAAACTAAGAAAAACTGGAATTTCCATGTTCTCATGAATTTTTGAAGATTGAAACACAAATTAAAATACTATCTGATACTCAAGACAATTTTAATTAAAAGTTAAGAAGATAAAGGGAAATAAATGAAAATAAAGTTTCTAAACTCCATTCTAAGTGGAGACAGATTAATATGAATAGACTGTAATGTTACAAAAATATATCATTACACTCAACATGACCAAGACAAGAATTAATGAAATTTAACATAAGGTAATAGAAATTACACAAATTAAAACACAAGAAGAAAAAAAAGAAAATAAAAAACAGATAGAATACCCAAGTTCTACATGCAAAAAAAAAAAAAAAAAAACTTTAAATATAAAGACTTTGAAAAGCTAAAAGCAACAGTAAAGAGATAGCTATTGCATGTAAACAATGACTAAAATAAAGCTGGAGAAAGTATATTAATTTCAGACAAAGTGGACTTTTGAACAAGGATGATTAGGGATACAAAAATACATTACATTATAATAAAGAAGTCAATTCTCCAAACTAAAAAAATTAACATGTATGCATATAACAAAATATCATAAATTAAATGTGGCAAAACTTACAAATCTATAAAGAGAAATACACAAATTCAAAATTAAAATGCTTCTCTTTCAATTGATAGATCAATTAGATACAAAATCACCAAGGGTATGTAAGACATTAACAACACTCTCAATCAACTTGACTTAATTGATATTCATATAATAATCCACTAAATGACAGCAGAATATACAACCTTCATAATTTCATATGGAATAACACTTATGATAGATAATATTCTAAAGCACAGAATAAAACTTAACACAATTAAAAGTATATAAATAAAATAATGTACTACTGTAAAATATAGCAAAACAACAGAAGAATATATGAAAAATACCCAAATATGTGAAAAATATTGGAAAAATTATAAATAGCTCATAGGTCTGAATGAAAATCTCAAAGGAACTTAACAAATATTTTGAACTGAATGAAAATAAAAATATAAATCATCGAAATTTCTTGAATGCAACTCACAAGGGCTTAGAAAGAAATGTTTAACATTAAATGAATATATCACAAAAGAATAAAACTCCTAAATCAATTATCTTACTTTCTACCTAAAGAAACATAAAAAGCTAAAGTAAATTAAGCCCAAACAAGCAGGAATGATAAATATGAGAGCAGAAATATTGGGTACTTAAATATTAAATGTCCTATTTTGAATAAAAAGTTTAATTTATTATGTCTCAAGCAAGAAGTGGTACAATTAATCAAAGTGTGCACCTAAACTATAGACACAATTTTACCATCTTAATGGTAGGTTGCTTATGCCAGCAGCAAAAGAGCCTAAAGAGAAAGTGGTGATAAAATTATGAAAGATGTTTTCCAGAGCTTGTTGAGAATTGAATATTTTTTTCTTGCAAGAAGTGTTCCAAAGCATGGAAGAACTGGTAATCAGTTGGTGCAAGGTCTGGTGAATACAGTGGATAGCAGAGAGTTTCCAAGTATAGCCTTTGTAGTTTGAGCAGCATTGTTTGTGTGACATGTGCTCAAGCATTGTCTTGCAAGGGAATCAGCCTGTCTCTATTGAAAAACATTGGCTACTTAGTCATTAGCATCCTCATCATTTCATCCAATTGGTTGCGGTAGATATCCACTGTAATCAATTGACCATGTTTCATGAAGCTATAGTGGATAATAACAGCGCTGGACCACCAAACACACACCATTAGCTTTTTATCATGAATATTCAGGTTTTGAATGTGTCTTGGCACTTCACCTTTATCCAACCATTGTGCTGAACTCTTGCAATTCTCAAAAACAATCCAGTTTTCATCACACATAACAATACAGTTTTAACGTCATTCGACTTTATGTCATGACAGCAAAGAAAGACAAGCTTTGTGATGATTTCTCTTCTTATCCTTGTTTAATTCAGGTGAAACCCATCTATCCAGCTTCCTTACTGTGCTGATTTGTTTCAAATGGTCCAATAATGTTGGAATAGTAACATCAAACCTTGCTGGCAATTTATGTGTAGGTTGAGATGGATTCACTTCCACTACAGCTTTGAGCTCATCATTATACAGGTGGGTCTCAGGTCACCCATGTCATTCATTTTCAAGAATAAAATCACCATAATGAAACTATTCAAACCATTGATACAGTGTGCATTCATTAGACACATCCTTCCAAAACATTTTGTTGGTATTTTGAGCTGTCTGCACTGTATTGATTCAGTGATTGAGTGCATATTCAAAAATAACATGAATGTTTTACTTATTCATGGTTTCACAAAAATTGCACCAAAAAAATTGAAAGATATTCACAAGCCACAGTGTGCCTTTGAAAGACTGAGGATGCTTCACAATAAAATTAAAACAAGAAGTGTCAAAGTGAAATGTCAGCCATATCAACTGTCAAAATGTATAAGGAAAGCCTACAAAAAATGTGGGATTAGGTAAATAGGCCAAATATAAACATCATAGACATCACTGAGGGTGACGAAGACACAAGTATTGGATAATTTATTTGAGGAAATAATTTAGGAAAATTACCCTGGCTTAGCTAGAAATCTAGATATCCAGGTACAAGAAGCACACAGGAACCCTGGGAAATTCATCATGAAAAGGCAATCACCACATCATATAGTCACAAGGCTGGACAAAGTAAACACAAAAGAGGCACTCCTCCAAGCAGTAAGGGAAAATAGCAGGTAAACTACAAAGGATATCCTATCAGACTATCTGTATATATCTCAACTGAAACTTTATAAGCTATAAGCTAGAAGGGACCAAGAACCTATCCTTAGTCTTCTCAAACATATTAATGGCCAGCCTAGAATTTCGTATCCTGAAAAATTAAGTGTCTTATATTAGAAAGATATAAAGACTTTCTGAGACAAACAATAGCTAAGGGAATTTGTAAAGATCAGCCCAGCCCTGAAGGAAGTACTCAGTCCTGCATTACACACTGATCAGCACCATAGACACCCACCAGTGTAAAATCATCCAAAAGCTAAAGTTCAGAACCCAGATAACACAATGTCTCAAGGGGTAAAAAAAAAAAAAGCATAAAGGGTCTACCCAACAGGATAAACAAAAATCCACCTCACATATTTCAATTCTTTCAATAAATGCAAATGGCTTGAAGTCCCCAATGAAGAGATGTAGGCTGACTGAATGGTTAAAAAAAACACAAGCCAAGTAGTTGCTGTCTCCAGGAAACACATCTAACTCACAAGCACTCATTTGAACTCAAGGTGAAGGGATGGAAAACAATATTCCATGAAAATGGAAACCAAAATAAAGCTGTAGCCATTTCCATATAAGATAACCCAGACATTAAAACAAAAAAATTAAAGACAGACATAGACTATATAATGGTGAAGGGAATAATTCAACAAAAAGACTTAACAATCCTAAATATTGATGTACCTAATACAGGAACACCCAGATACATAAAGCAAATCCTACTTGATATAAACAAAATAATAAAAAGCCATGCCATAATAGCCAGATACTTTAACTCTCCACTGACAGAAAAGGACAGATATTCCAAACAGAAAATAAGCTAAAAATGAAAAACTAAAATGAAAAACAGAACTCTAAAACAAATGGGCCTAAAAGACATTTAGAGAACATTCTACCCCCAAAATTCTGAATATATATATTATTCTCATCAGCTCAGAGAAATTTTTCTAAAATTGACCACATTCTAGGACACAAAACAAGTCTCAACAAATTTAAGAAAATAGAAACTATACAATATATCTTCTCAGACCACAGTGGAATGAAATTAGAAATAAACTCCAAGAGAAGCACTGATCTCTACAAAAAGTAATGGAAACTAAACAACCTATTGCTGAATAATAGTTGGGTCAAGAAAGAGATAAAGATGGAAATCAAAATTTTCTTCAAACTAAATGATAATGGAAACCCATGTTATAAAAATCCATGGGACATAGCAAAAGCAGTCCTGAGAGGAAAACTCATAGCCTTAAAAGCCCACATCAAAAAGACAGAAAGATCACAGATCAACAACCTAATGAATCATCTCAAAGAACTGGAAAAGGAAGAGCAAACCAATTCTAAATCCATCAGAATAAATCACCAAGATCAGAGCAGAACTAAATTAAATCTATAGCAAAAGAACTATAAAAAATATTAGTGAAACAAAAAGTTGGTTCTTTGAAAATATAAAACAAATTGACAAGCCTCATGCTAGATTAACAAGAATTAGAAAGGAAAGGACCTTAATAAGCTCAGTCAGAAATGAAAAAGAAGAAATCACAAGTGATATGACAGAAATAGAAAACACAATCTTTGAATACTATACAAATCTTAATGTTCAGCAACTTTAAAATGTGGAGGAAATGGACAAATTCTTGCAAAGACACAATCTCCCTAGGCTCTAAACGGAAGAAATAGAAATCCTGAGCAGACCAATTTGGAGCAATGAAATTGATGCAGCAATAAAACATCTAACACAAAAGTGCTGTATCAGTTTCACACCAGAATTTTCCCAAAAACTACAAAGAAGAACTGGTACCTGTACTGCAGAAATTATTCCATAATATTCAGAAGGAATAAATCATCCCAAACACATTTTATGAAGCCAATATTACCTTGATAACAAAGACAGGAAAGGATACGATACAAAAAAGAAAACTACAGGCCAATATCACTTATGAATATAGATGCAAAAATTCTCAATACAATCTTATCAAACAAAATTTAACTGCACATCAAAAAAATAATTCACCATGACCAAATGTAATTCATTCCAGATATGCAAGGATGCTTAAACACATGCAAGTCTATAAATGTGATTCACCATGTAAATAGAAGTAAAAACAAAGGCCATATGACCCTCTCAATACATCTATAAAAAGCATTTGACAAAATTCAGCACCTTTTTGTGATAAAAAAACTCTCAATAAAATAAGCTTAGAATGGATGTAACTCAAAATTATTAAGGCCATATATGACAAACTCTCAGCAAACATCATATTGAACGGGGAAAAATTGAAAGCATTCCTGCCTAGAACTGGAGCTAGACAAGTTTGCCCACTATTACCACTTCTATTCAAGATTTTGCTGGAAGTCCTACCCAGAGCAATCAGGCAAGAAAAGGAAAGGAAGTGTACCTAAATGGAGTAAGAAGAGGTCAAACCATTGGTCATTTCTTATGATATGAGCTTATACCCAGAAAACCCCAAAGATTTAACCAAGACATTCCTGGAATTGATAAGTAAATTCAGCAGAGTCTCAGGCTAAAAATCAATGTACATAATTCATATACACAAATAACAGTCAAGCTGAGAATCAAATCAAAGACACAATAACTTTCACAATAGCAACAAAGAAAATAAACTACCTGGAAATATCTATCTATATCTATATCTATATCTATCTATCTATCTATATATATATATATATATATATATATATATATATATATATAAAACTAAGGAGGTGAAAGACCTCTACATGGAGAACTAGAAACACTGAGGAAAGAAATTGCAGAGGATGTAAACAAGTGGAAAAACATATCATGCTCATGCATTGGTAGAATCATCATTATTAAACTGTCTATACTATCCTGAGTGATTTACAGATTCATGAAATCCCCATTAAAATACCAATGTTATTTATCACAGACCTAGAACCAATAGCTCCATGCTTAATATGTAACAAGAAAAGACCCCAAATAGCTAATGCAACCTTACATAATAAGAACAAATTGGGAGGCATAACTTTACCAGACTTCAAGCTATACTACAAGGCTATAGTAACCAAAACAACACTGAGCGGGCACAAAAACAGAGACATAGATCTGTGGATTAGAACAGAGAACTCAGATATGAATCCATCCTCATCTTGTGATCTGATCTTTGATAAAGCAGACAAAAACATACATTGGGAAAAGAATCCCTATTCAATAAACAGTGCAGGGAAAATTGGATAGCCACATGTAGAAAGCTGAAAAAGGATCTGCATCTCTTACCAATCACAAAAATTAATTCATGAAGTATAACAGACTTAAACCTAAGGCCTGAAACTATAAGAATTATAGAATAAGAGGTCAGAGAAACTCTTATAGTCATTGCTCTAGGCAAAGAATTTGTGAAGAAGACACCAAAAAGAAATCATAGCCACAACAACAACAAAAAAATGCAAGGATGGTTCAACATATGCAAATTCATAAGTGTAATTCACCATGTACACAGAAGCAAAAACAGAGACCATACGATCCTCTCAATAGATGCAGATAAAAGCATTTGACAAAATTCAACACCCTTTTATGATAAGAATTCTTAACAAAATAGGGATAATGGGGCTTACCTAAAAATGATACAAGCCATATATGACAAACCCACAGCCAGCATTATACTGAATGGGGAAAAAATGTAAAGCATTCCCACTTAGAACTGGAACAAGGCAATGCAAGGTTGCCCACTATCTCCACTTCTATTCAGCATAGTGCTGGAAGTCCTTGATATAATAATCAGACAAGAGACTCAATTAAGGGCATCCAAATTGGAGCAAAAAAGATCAAACTCTCACTCTTTGCTGATGACATGATAGTATACCTAGAAAACCCCAAGGATTCAACGAAGAGACTCCTTGAATTGATAAATGAATTCAGTAAAGTCTGAGGATACAAAATCAATACAGAGAAATCAGAGGCATTCATACACACCAACAATAGTCAAAGTGAGAACCAATTCAAAAAATCAATTCCCTTCAAAATAGCAACAAAGAAAATAAAGTACCTAAGAATATATTTAACTAAGGAGGTAAAAGAACTCTACACAGAGAACTATGAAACACTGAAGAAGGAAATAGCACAGGATGTAAACAGGTGGAAGCCCATACCATGCTCGTGGGGCAGCAGAATGAACATTGTTAAAATGTCTATACTACCCAAAGTGACCTACAGAGTCAATGCAATCCCTATTAAAATACCGTCATCATTTTTCACAGATAAAAAAATAATTTTACACTTCGTATGGAATCAGAGAAGATCCTGTATAGCAAAAGCAATCGTAGGCAATAAAAACAAAATGGGAGGTATCAATTTAGCAGACTTCAAACTACACTACAAGGCTATAGTAATTAAAACACCTTGGGACTGGTACAAGAACAGGGACATTGTCCAGTGGAACAGAACAGAGAACCAAGATATAAAACCATCCTCATATAGTCATCTAATCTTTGACAAAGCACACAAAAACATACACTGGGGAAAAGAATTCTTATTCAATAAATGGTGTTGGGAAAACTGGATAGCTACATGTAGAAGAGTGAATCAAGACCCACATCTTTCAAATCTCACAAAAATCAACTCATTCTGGGTAATACATATGAACCTAAAGTGTGAAACTGTTAGAATTCTAGAGGAAAACATTGGAAATAAACTTCTAGACATTGTCCTAGGCAAAGAATTTATGAAGAAGAACCCAAAGGCAATCACAGCAGCAACAAAAATAAATAAATGGGACCTGATAAAATTAAAAACCTGCTGCACAGCCAAAGAAACTGTCAAGAGAGCAAACAGACAACCCACAGAATGGGATAAAATTTTGCAAGCTACACATTGATAAAGGGCTGATAACTAGAATATATTTAGAACTCAGGAAAATCAGCAAGGAAAAATCAAACAACTCTATCCAAAAGTGGACAAATGACATGAACAGAAATTTTCCAAAAGAAGACAAAATAACAGCCAACAAACATATAAAGATAAAATGGTAGATCCACTTGTATCACTTTAAGGTATCTCCATATTGCCTTCCACAGAGTCTGAATTAGTTTGCAGTCCCACCAGCAGTGTAAGAGTGTTCCTATCTCTCCGCATCCACGCCAACATTTATTGTTTGGGGACTTTATGATAAAAGCCATTCTTATTGGAGATAAGTGATATCTCATTGCAGTTTTGATTTGCATTTCCCTGATGATTAGAGATGTTGAACATTTTTTCATATGTTCGTTGGCCATTATTCTGTCTTATTTTGAAAAATTTCTGTTCATGTCCTTTGCCCACTTTTTGATAGGGTTGTTTGATTTAAATGTTGATAGAAGCACAATTCACACTTACAAAATATGGAAACAACCCAAGTGTCCATGAATACATGAATGGATTAATAAAATGTGGTATATATATATACCATGGTTCACTCCTGAGCCATAAAAGAAATGGTGATTTGGTATCTTTTGTAACAACCTGGATGGAACTGGAGAACATTTTTCTTGGTGAAGTATTGCAAGAATGGAAAAAAAAAAACAAAACATATGTACTCAATACTAAATTGGAACTAATCAATCAACACTTATGTGCACATAAGGAAGTAAAACTCAAAGAAAATCAAGTAGGTGGAAGGGAGGAGGATGGTATGGGTACATTCACACCTAAGAGATATAATGCACACTAACTTGGTAAAAGGAACACTTATAACTTTGACTCACAGTGTACAAAGGCTAATTATGTAAGGAAAATGTATGTACTCCCATAAAATTCTTAAATAAAAAGTAAAAAATAAACCAAGAAAATAAATCTAGGTGTAGGTGGTGACAGTGGAGATGATGCTTACCTAAGTAACTTTAAAAATACATGGAGACTATAAAGACAAAAGGAAATGTACACTAGCACTGTAATCAAGTTAGTATTATAGATTACCAATTCCAAACCACTATACATATACACAGGGATTAAACAAATAAGTAAATGAATATAAGGACATAGGTTTCTCAATCATGCCTCAAAGGTTACACATAAACCAGTGTGGAAAGCTGCAATTAATCATCTCATACTGAATAAGAATTAGACATCAGTATGAACTCCTGTATAGTTTAATGCACATGTATATGTGTATATTTATATTCATATATGTGTGTATATATATTTGTTTATTTATAGGTGTGTGTGTGTGTGCACATAGATTATATACATCTATATATTTCCTAGTTCTATCAATTGAGAGAGACTAGGAACAATGAAACCCTACATATTTGAAATGTGTTATATCAATATTTCTCTTTTTAACCCAAAGTTGCAATATCTTTCACTAAGCAGTAAGTGGTATGATTAACCCTGTAACCAGTTTAGTGAAATATCTCAAATCATATGGGTATAAATTCATGGTAAAATTATGAGATGATAGCTTTATTATTTTTCTAAGTATTATCACCTCTTTTCAGTTCAATTCCTTAGTTCTAGCTAGGTATTGTTTCTTAACATCTCAATTAAATTCCATCACTTTCACTCATTTTCAGGTATTAAAGTACTCACATTTTATTTCTTATGTCTTATGATATTCTTATTAATATTTAATCCCCTATTAATTTCCAAGGCCTCTCCTTCTTGCTCACTAACACCCTCCCTCCTTCCCCTAAAGAATTGATCATGCTAGAAGGGATGGGGAGTTCTTATCTCTTCCAAATCCCCATCTTATTTCCCAAATTTTTTTTTCTGTTACAGGGGTGGAGAATAGGGAGAGGATAAGAAAAAGATCCAGTACCCTTAAGTGTCTGCTCTGACAAGGTTGCAGCCATATCCATACTCAAGCAAAATGCTACTCTAGCTTGTTGTCTGGGGTTTGATATGGACATGAACTGGCATCAAATACTAAGAATTATTCTCTTTTGATATCTAGCTATATCTGGAAGAATTGTTCAGTGTTTTTCTGATGTATATGACTTTTCTCCATACTGTAATATCTTCTCCAAGTCCCCCCTTGGGGACTCCAAACAGTCCTCAAACTCATCTTATCTTATTAGGTCTCTAATTCAGAGACATTATCAAGTTTAAATTTTATTTTCCATACCTGTTAGGAATGGGATATTTGAGGGTAATTTCTCTTGCCATTTTTCCACATTATTATCTCCCATGCCATCTCTCTAATACTATTTCCCCTTCTGAAAATACTGTATGGTTTATTTTATTTTTTTTTATTTCGGCATATTATGGGGGTACAGATTTTAAGGTTTCAAAAAATGCCCTACCCCCCCACAAGTCTGAGTTTCCAGCGTGACCATCCCCCAGATGGTTCACATCTCACTCATTATGTATGTATATACCCACTACCCTCCCCTCTCCCACCTGCCCAATACCCAATTACTGCAGTACCTATGTGTCCATTTAGGTGCTGCTCAGTTAATATCAGTTTGCCGGTGAGTATATGTGGTGCTTGTTTTTCCATTCTTGGGATACTTCACTTAGTAGTATGGGTTCCAGCTCTAACCAGGAAAATATAAGATGTGCTATATCACCGTTGTTTCTTAGAGCTGAATAGTACTCCATGGTATACATATACCATATTTTATTAACCCATTCTTGGATTGATGGGCACTTGGGCTGTTTCCACAGCCTTGCAATTATGAATTGTGCTGCTATAAACATTCGAGTGCAGGTGCCTTTTTTATAGAGTGTCATTGGATGTTTTGGATAGATGCCCAGTAATGGGATTGCTGGATCAAATGGTAGATCCACTTGTATCGCTTTAAGGTATCTCCATATTGCTTTCCACAGAGGTTGAACTAGTTTGCAGTCCCACCAGCAGTGTAGGAGTGTTCTTCTCTCTCCGCATCCATGCCAGCATCTATTGTATGGTTTATTAAACCTAGAGGCTGCAGAGATGTTCAACTGGGGATTGGAATGTTGGTCTCCACTTCTTGCAAACATTTGCATTTCATGAGCCATTTTCTCTCCCTTGGATTCTGAGAGAAAAACAAGATAAGGGCTTATCCCCTGTTGTCTACTATGCATTATTTTGCCTCAATAAGTGTTATTTTATGGATTTTCATGGTGGAGGGATGAAGGGAGCAGGTAGATAAGTTGGAGCCCAACAAAACACTTCTCTGTAAATTTAAGCTTTAATTCAGTAAGTCCGATGTTTAAATATTATCTTGCTAGAAGGCAGGAGGATAAACCAGGGGACCCTCAAGTGTTTAGAAAGGTGTGACACAACCTGACAGAACATAAGAAAACTTTCTCCAAAAAGAAAAGTGTTTTTAAAAATGTTTTAGGGTTGAAGATATTTTAAAGATCCTCTATTAAAAAAGTCAGTCTATTTTTACAGATGTTGAGCATCGAGGGTTCCAGCATCTTCTGAGATTTTCCCCACTCTATTATACACTTTGTTTACACTTAGCTTTCTCTCTTCCCTGGATAACTGCGCACTCCTTAAATGAGAAAAATATAAGTTCTAATTCTGTATATTCAGCTGCAAGTACAGGGTCAAAACATGAGGTTCTTATGAAACATTTGTTGAAGAAATGTTTTTAAATCTCATACTAAAGCCTCAATAATAGGTGTTAGCATTATGTCATCATCTTTATCCCTTTAGTTATGATGTTTTATGCACACAGTGATTGACTTATAGGCCAAGAGTTAGGATATTTAAAATGCAAACGTTTTTGTACATATACAAAGAAAAGCATAATTTAACAATAGAATGAACATTTTCAGATTGTTATTAAGTAATGAGTACTGTTGATCAATGGTTTCAAGACTTTTGGTCTAGAATTACAAAAAGTTAAAACTGGAACAACCACCTTACTTGCAAATGTATTTTAACATGTTTTTCATCCTACAAAAATGAGTGACATAGAGCAAGTATTTAAATTTCACTCTTTTATATAGTTTAGGATTCTATCATAATGTAGCATCTAATTTTGAATTTTAACCTAATATTCCTAACTTTAATTTTATTACTTCAGCAGTTTCTTCCTCAGCTCCTACGGATTTCTCAGGTTTATTTTTAAATCTGAATATTGATTTAAATTTAAAATCATGCACCTTTATTTATAAACAGCATAGTACATCAATCTTTCAATTGCCCTGATTTCCAGAGGACTATCTACTCCAGAATGGCTGAGAAGGTACATGTCTCAATGAGTAACAAATCATAGCTGTATGTGAAGCAAAGTAAGTTACTTTAAAGTGGTGCCATTAAAACATCGCTAAAACATTATATAATACTATACTTACAAAGACAATGAAGACAATGTTAAGATTAACTTATGGTTAACTCCAAAAAAACAGAAGAAAGCAGATAAGATCACTCATTGGGCCATTATGGTGGTGGCTCCAAATTTTCTCATGTGAGACATTGTTTCTTTCAAATTATCAGTGGCCTAATATACACACAAAAAATTAAGCCAACAAATTACATAAAGGAAAAAGATAAAGAATCTTTTCTGTAACATTTTACTAGGAGCATTACTACTGTAATGATATATTTTATTGAGTTCCATTTATACCTTTTAAAAGGTGCTATTATCTATTTTTAGCTTCCTTATGCACTCTAATATAGATGTATGACATAATCCATAAGAACATAATGAGCATGTGCTGTGTACCCAGCATTGTACTAGGTGCTCTGGGTGGTATAAAAAAGTGTAAGTATAACTCTGTAATCCATAATAATAGCAGACAGTCATTTAAGTGATGTTTTGTAACCAGTAGCCCATTTTCAATTACACCTAGGTTTAACTATGACTTAGTCGGACTACTTTTGATTCTGAACTATAAGATCAAATAATATTTCATGGAAGTGTATAAACTGTTTAGGGGAGGCAAAACTTTACTTCTACCCTATTAAGATCACCCAACTGGGATAAGACTTAATTGGGCATAAGATGGAATAGCAGGAGAAAAGCATACCAATTTAATATGTTTTACTTGACACAAAAGCTCTCATAAGGTAATAAAGACCTATATAAATGAGAAGACCCAAATGTTTAATATTGGGTTGAACAAAGTGAAACAATTGTGAGAAAGTAACTAAATTATGTGGGGAGGCTAAAGAAAGATAATTATTTTAACAAGTTCCTACTGTATAGAATTCTCTCAGCTATGAATCCCCATTGGAGAAATTTCCTTTCTCCTGGTACAGGGAAGGCATCTTCCATATGGGAGTTTTTATCTCCCATTTGAAGAAAGTAAAGTGGAGATTAGAATTATCTTGCATCTGTTGTTTATGAAGTGTCTTAATCTCAAAATAATCGTTATACCAAGTGACATATTTTGGGGTGTCATATTCTACTACCTTTCACTGAATATTTTTCAGAATAAAACAATAATTACGCTTCTAGAGTAATTCAACATATTTATACACATATGCATACACCTAGTAGTTAAGTTAAAAAAAACCATACAAAATGTAGGAGATTTAAATGGTTTAATGTAAGTTTATTATATTAGCCTAATAAATATCTACCTAGTAAAAAGACTCTCTCTCTCTCTCTCTCTCTCTCTCTATATATATATATATATATATATACATATATATTTATATATATACACACACGCACATATACACACGTATATCTTTAACTTTCTAGAATGAATCATACTTATCTAAAGATATTTTAGAATGCAGATAATTAAAATATAAAATGTGTAGGTTCTGTAATTAATAATTCAAGTTTCAATATTTTAGAAATTTACTATATATTATTTCTTAGAACAAAGACCATTAAAATATAATGATTTCTAAAATATTTTGATTTAACAAATTTTTACTCTTAGTGGAAAAATCAGACACCTTTAAAGCCAATACTTTTATAGCAAAATCACTTAAAATAAGCATAACTATCACAATTTAAAAGTTAAATGAGGCCGGGAGCAGTGGCTCACACCTGTAATCCTAGCACTCTGGGAGGCTGAGGCGGGAGGATCGCTTAAGGTCAGGAGTTTGAAACCAGCCTGAGAAAGAGTGAGATCCCATCTCTACTAAAAATAGAAACAAATTAATTGGCCAACTAAATATATGTAGAAAAAATTAGCCAGGCATGGTGGCCCATGCCTGTAGTCCCAGCTACTCGGGAGGCTGAAGCAGAAGGATTGCTTGAGCCCAGGAGTTTGAGGTTGCTGTGAGCTAGGCTGACAGCCATGGCACTCTAGCCTTGGCAACAGAATGAGACTGTCTCAAAAAAAAAAAAAAAATTAAATGAATTAGGGAGAAGGAGTATCCTCCAGGTATATCATAATAACCATATGTCAAAATAGAAGACATTTTATTGTAGGCTACAACAAATGATCAGTGAGATACAGAGCTAATATACACATTGCAACATAGTTGCAACTACAGTCAAGAAAGAGGCATCATTTTAATCTAAAATTTCACAAACAGTAATATTTTTGAATCATCGTGGTTGCTGACCAGATGTATATCTTCATTTACTCTATAAATATCTTTTAGTGCCTTCTACTCTCTTTAATGGGATGCATTAGTCACAGAATTAATTGTTGCAATTCAATGCCAACATTACTTTTTTGTAGAAATGGAAACTTATCTTAAGTAATTATGCAATAGGCTATAACTAACTGAAATATGAATATTGCCCATTTGTCCAATGCTCTTCAGATTTGCTACATGATTGTTAATATTCATAACAGTGCAGTAATTGAATTACAGAGCATTAACTACATGATTATTATGGTCATAAACTGCCATAAAATGGAAGTCCATAAAATAAAATCCCAAATTCTGAGTTTATAAAACAATATTACACCATATTTTTTGCTCTGTTCTAATGCCCTCTACCTCAAAAGAAACCTACAACAATGATGCTCACAATGCATAAAAAACAAACTCCATTGAAAACCATTATTATTTTATTTCATGGAAGATTTCAAATATTGCTGTTAATGAAATCTTTGTTAGACCCATTTCTCTGGGGTTTTTTTTTTGCCTATGACACTTCCTCAAAGTAAGTCCTCTCATGTCCATCCCCTAACACCCAATTTGTAGACTTAATCACACCATAATTCCTGAGATAACACTGACTCTGTGCTCCTTTCCAGGGTAGCTTGGTCTAGAGTAATACCTATGTGGATGTGTACTCTGGATTATTTTGCCATGATACAGTTCATTGGTTTTCAAGTCACAAGCAACCAGTTCTTCAAAATGAGCCACCACATCTCAAACTACTGGTGTAAAAAATAGGATTGTTATTAATGGCACAGAGGCATATGAGTCCATATCTTATAATATACAAAAAATAAACTTAAAATGTAGAGATCCAAATGTAACAAATATTGTACAATAAAGAGGCAAGTTGTTATTGCACTGAAAGCAGGTTCTATGCAGTTGCTGGAAACAGAAGATAAATTTCAATGACTTGAGAAAGTATCATTGGAGAGAATCTCTTTCATTGTATTCTGTATGGATGAAGACCCTGGGCATTTGTATTTCTCCAGGTGTGGTTTGAAAGGTGAGTGAGCTATGAGAAAATCGAAAGAATAGCATATATTACTCTGAGGAAACCTGGTTTATTGACTTAAAGAGAAGAGAATGAAGAGATGAAAGCTTCTTCATTTTGTACTTATGTATGAGAGACACTTGGGTTTTTTTCCTAGCCCAAGAGAGAAGAGAAGAGAACATATACCTATATGAAAATATTTGCTTGAGTCATGTTGCTGAGGAGAAAGAATGGGATAGGATCCAGAAGCTAAGAATTAGGAAGTCATTATCTATTATCACAAACTTTCTTTGGCTTACTGCCATATTGTGGATTCATACACTAGGAATTAACTTTACAATGTTGTAGTCATTGGCAACATGTGACTCTTGAACACTTGAAAAGTGGCTAGTCCTAATTGAGATGTGCTGAAAGTTTAAAAGACATACTAGGTTTTAAAATAGAATTTAAAATATGTCTTTAATAATTTTTATATTGGATACATATTGAAGAGATATTCTTTTGGATGGATTGGTTACATAAAATGTATTATTAACACTTATATATATATAAAAGAAGAAACCAAGAAAGTACTAGAAAAAACGTGAGCAAACTATTCTTTAAGTTTTTGGAGGAGAAGGTTTTTCTAACTATGATTAAAAGTCTATGAACTGGAAAAGGAAAAATGGTGGAGTAAAGGTAACCCCCCAGATTCCTGCTCCCAGAGAAGGAGACATAGATCTTGGTCTCCTACATGTGAGTGGATCTCCCCCCTACAAGGACAGCATCGAGAATGCACAGAGGTTCAGCACGGGACTCTCAAAAAAGGAAAAACCAAGGTCTTCAGGAGATAAGATCGTGTTCTCTGGAGAGTGCAAAACAAACAATAGGGCATAAAGTGTGGGAGGGCACCAACCCTCTTGGCCAGGGGGTGAAGTGGGATCAGACCCACAGGAGAACTCCTTGCTTCCCTATTGACCTCCACACCTACCCAGCCAGGGACCTGTCTGAAGTTGGTGCAAAATCGCGGCAGGAGAAGAGGGTGCTGGAGAATGCCGTCATTAGTGGAAGGCACCGTGAACTCCCCGGAGCCCCGTGCTAGGACGGCTCCAAGAGTGGAAGAAACTGAACTGAGCTGATAGAGGAGGCAGTTAGATGTCTTGCCTCTGGTAATGAGCAGGGCCAGCCCTACAGAGCTGTTCACTAAGTTGGGGACTCTAAGCTGGAACTTCCTCAGGTGAATAGGACAGCACAGGGTGGGCCAGTAAGAGCAAGAACTATGGCCGAATTGGCAGGAGTCAATGGGAGGGCGGCAAAGAGGAGGCAACAGGGCATCCTGATGACCCAGACCCCCAACCTGGCACCTGCCACCTCCTAAACAGTTGCCCACACTGCTGGTGCCCTGCAGATGGGAAGGTGGTCACCATTGAGGGGGTCCACAGACTAGCCACTGTGGTGTGATACAGTGCAGCTGGCAGATCCCCTCCCCCAGCCTGGAGACTCTCCTGACAAATTCAGCCCCTACACAATCTATGATCGACTGGCCAGGCCTAGCTCGATAAATGAATTACTGAGAAGACTAACGCCAAGGGGAGTTACAACCACTGGGATGCTGGGGTGCAGGGTAGACTGGGGAGCTAACTCTTCCCCCTAGACCACATCTCTTCTGCAAAAAGTGGTAGGTTCCACCCCTGGAGGCTGGGTGACATAAGAAAAGCCACTCTCCCCCAGATCTAGGGAGAATCTGTTAGGCCTGTTTACAGTTCATAAAAAGGTAGTATAAAAGACTTTGCTTCCCAGAACAGTTTAGGTCACCAAGTTGATCAAAATGCTGTGGCTGGATCTCCTCCCCCAGTCAGTGGCCAACGGTCAGGGCCATGGTCAAGGAACAAATCCCCCCGCAAGTGGCCACAATAGGCTCCACAAGTAACCCCTCCCATCAGGGGTAACTTCCAAGTGTGGTGGAAGAGCTCCCCCAGTGGCAGATCAAGAAACTACAGAAGAGAGGACCCCTGGGCAGCATAGGAAATAACAACAGCAGATCCAGATGGGGAGAGGTCAGCGAAAGAATAATGGAAACTCGAAGTACCAAACAGAAAGCATTACCCCTAACAGATACACCAGCTCTCCAGAAATGGAGATTGAACAAACCCCAAAAAAATAAAATGACAGAAGAATTCCAAAATTGGATTGTAAGAAAGCTCAATGATACGCAAGAAAAAATGAATAACCAACACAAAGAAACCGCAAAGAAAATTAAGAACTTGGACCAAAAATTAACTGGAGGAAATTGAGATCTTAAAGAAAAATCAATCCAATCTCCTGGAAATGAAGAATTTATTCAGGGAAATACAAAACACAGTGCAAAGCCTCAAAAATAGGGTGGACCAAACAGAAGAAAGAATCTCAGAGATTGAAGATAACACGTTCATATCAAATAAACTAATCACAGAGATAGAGCAGAAAATAAGAGACATGAGCAGAGCTTACAAGAATTGTAGGATTATACAAAGAAGAATAACCTGCAGCTCCACTAGATTCCGTAGAAGGACGAAGAAAAAACCCAAGGGTTGGATAAGCTATTTGAAGAAATAATTGAGGAATATTTCACAGGTCGAGCCAATAACTTGGAATTAGAAATACAAGAGGCCAAAGGACTCCTGGGAAATACAATGCAAACAGGAAGACATCACGACATGCAGTCATCAGACTGACCAAAATATCAACTAAAGAGGCCCTTCTAAGAGCTGTAAGATGAAACAAGCAAGTAACATACAAGGGAAAGCCAATTCGAATAACACCAGACTTATCTACTGAGACTTTGCAAGCAAGGAGAGACTGGGGCCCCATTCTTACTCTTCTGAAACAAAACAATGCCCAGCCTAGATCTTATTCCCTCTGAACCTAAGCTTCGTATATGAAGGAGAAATCAAGACATTCTCAGATAAGCAAAGTCCCAGAGAATTCACCAAGACAATACCAGCCCTACAAGAAGTACTCAAAACAGTGTTACACATGGAACACCATAATAAAAACTCACAAATATAAAAACACCCAAAACCTAAAGATTAAAGGCCAGATATTACAATAGCTGAAGAGAGAAATCAAAGCAACAATGTCCAACCCAAAACAATGAACAGTAATCTGCCTCACCTATTAGTTGTCTAAATAAATGTGAATGGTTTAAACTCCCTACTCAAGAGACATAGGCTGGCTGAATGGATAAGAAAATACAAGCCAAGTATCTGCTGTCTTCAGGAAACACATCTAACCTGCAAGGATGCATATAGACTAAAAGAAAAGGGGTGGAGATCAGTATTTCAAGCAAGCGTAAGCCAAAGGAAGGCTGACATGGCAGTTATGGTCTCAGATGATTTAGTTTTTAAACCAACAAAAGCAGTGAAAGACAAAGATGGTCATTATATGATGGTGAAGGGTACAGTTCAACAAGAAGAGATAACAATTTTAAATATATATGTACCCAACTTAGCTGCACCCAGATTCATAAAGCAAACTTACTGGATCTAAGTAAATTGATTAACAGCAACTCCATAATAACCAGAGATTTCAACACCCCACTGATTGCGCAGGACAGATCCTCCAAACCAAAAATTAATAAAGAAATAATGGACTTAAACAAAACTCTAGAACAATTGGATCTGACTGACATTTACAGGACATTCTACCCCAAATCCACTGAATATACATTCAACTCATAAGCTCACGGGACATTCTCTAAGATTGACCATATCCTAGGACACAAAGTAAGTCTCAAAAAATTTAAAAAAAAATAGAAATCATATCATATATCTTCTCTGATAACAGTGGAATAAAAGTAGAAATCAACCCTAACAGAAATTCACATTTCTACACAAAAATGTGGAAATTAAACATCCTTCTAGTAAATGATTACTTCATAAATGAAGAAATCAAGATGAAAATAAAAAAGTTCTTTGAACAAAATGACAATAGAGAGACAAGTTATCAAATCCTCTGGTACACAGATAAAGAAGTACTGAAAGGAAAATTTATTTTCCTAAATGCCTATAACCAAAAGTCAAAAAGATCACAAATAGACAACTTAATGAATGGACTCAAAGAGATGGAAAAAGAAGAACAGACCAACCCCAAACCCAGCAGAAGAAGTGAAATTAACAAGATCAAATCAGAACTAAACGAAATTGACAACAGGGAAGCTATACAGGAGATTAATAAAATAAAAAGTTGGTTCTTTGAAAAAGTAAACAAAATAGACACACCTTTGACTAGGCTAATGAAAAGCAGGAAAGAGATCTCTACTAAGCTCCATCAGGAACAAAAAAGGAGATATTGTGACTGATCACAAGGAGATACAAGATATAATTTATGAATACTACAAAAACCTTTATGCACACAAAATAGGAAATGTGGAGGAAATGGACAAATTCCTAGAAACACACAGCGTCCCTAGGCTCAACCAGGAAGAAATAGAATTCCTGAACAAACCAATATCAAGAGTCAAAATAGAAACAGCAATTAAAAATCTTCCTAAAAAGAAAAGTACTGGCCCAGATGGTTTCACACGCAAATTTTACCACACTTACAAAGAAGTGCCTATCTTGGAGAAACATCGAGAAGAATGGAAACCTCACAAATACCTTTTATGAAGCAAACATAATCCTGATTCCAAAACCAGGAAAGGATGCAACAAAAAAATAAAATTACAAACCAATATCCCTTATGAATATAGATGCAAAAACTTTCAACTAAATCTTAGCTAACTGAATACAGATGCTTATCAAGAAAATAATCCATCATGACCAAGTGGGCTTCATCCCAGCGATGTAGGGATGGTTCAACATACGTAAATATATAAATGTAATTCACCACATAAACAGAAGCAAAAACATTGACCACATGATTCTTTCAATAGATGCAGAAAAAGCTTTTGACAAAATTCAACACCCTTTCATGATAATAACACTTAATAAAATAGACATAGAAGGTACGTGCCTAAAAATAATACAAGGCACATACAACAGACCCATAGCCAACATCATACTGAATGGGGAAAAATTGAAAGCATTCCCACTTAGAACTGGAACCAGACAAGGCTGCCCACTATCTCCACTTCTATTCAACATAGTGCTGGAAGTCGTGGCTATAGCAATCAGACATGAAAGTGGAATTAATGGTATCCGAATTGGTGCAGAAGAGATCAAATTGTCACTGTTTGCTGATAATATAATATTATATTTAGAAAATCCCAAGGATTCAACCAAGAAACTCCTGGAATTGATAAATGAATTTAGTAAAGTCTCAGGATACAAAATCAATACACAGAAATCAGAGGCATTCATACATGCCAACAACAATCAAATTTGGAACCAAATCAAGGACTTCATACCCTTCACAATAGCAACAAAGAAAATAAAGTACCTAGGAATAAACTTAGTCAAGGAGGTAAAAGAGCTCTACAGGGAGAACAATGAAACACTGAGGAAGGAAATAGCACAGGATGTAAACAGATGGAAATCCATACCATGCTTGTGAGTTGGTAGACTCAACATGGTTAAAATGTCTATACTACCCAAACTGATCTACAGATTCAATTCAATACCTATTAAAATCCCAACATCATTCTTCACAGATATGGATAAAATAATTTTACGCTTCTTTTGGAACCAGAGAAGACTCCGCATATCAAAAGCAATTCTAGGCAATAAAAACAAAATGGGAGGTATCAGTATGCCAGATATCAAACTATACTACAAAGCTGTAGTAATAAATCAATCTGGTATTGGCACAAAAATAGGAATATTGACCAGTGAAACAGATCTGAGAACCAAGATATAAAACCATCCTCATATAGCAATCTAATCTTTGACAAAGCAGACAAAAACATACACTGGAGAAAAGAATCACTTTTCAATAAATGGTGCTGGGAAAACTGGATAGCCACTTGTAGAAGGCTGAAGCAGGCCCCACACCTTTCACCTCTCACAAAAATCAACTCACGCTGGATAACAGACTTAAACCTAAGGTATGAAACTATTAGAATTCTAGAGGAAAATGTTGGAAACACTGACCTAGACATCGGCCTAAGCAAAGAATTTATTAATAAGGCCCCAAAGGCAATCACAGCAGCAACAAAAATAAATAAATGGGACGTGATCAAACTAACAAGCTTCTGCACAGCCAAAGAAATAGTCATGAAAGTAAACATACAACCTACAGAATGGGAGAGAATTTTCGCATCCTACACATCTAATAAGGAGCTGATAATGAGAATCTACTTAGAACTCATGAAAATCACCAAGAAAAAAATCAAACAGCCTTATTAAAAAGTGGGCAAAGGACATGAACAGAAATTTTTTTAAAGAAGACAGAATAATGGCTAACAAACATATGAAAAAAATGTCAACTTCTCCAATCATCAGGGAAATGCACATCAAAACTAGAGCGAGATATCACTTATTTCCAGTAAGAATGGCCTTTATCAAAAAGTCTCAAAACAATAGATGTTGGCATGGATGTGGAGATATAGTAACTCTCTTACACTGCTGGTGGGACTGCAAGCTAGTTCAACCTCTATGGAAAGCAATATGGAGATACCGTAAAGCGATACAAGTGGATCTACTGTTTGATCCAGCAAACCCATTCCTGGGCATCTACCCAAAAGAACAAAAGATGCTATATAAAAAATACATCTGCACTAGAATGGTTATAGCAGCACAATTCACAATTGCAAAGCTGTGGAAACAACCCAAGTGCCCATCAATTCATGAGTGGATTAATAAAATGTGGTATATGTATACCATGAAATACTATACAGCTCTAAGAAACAATGGTGATATAGCACATCTTGTATTTTCCTGGATAGAGCTGGAACCCATACTACTAAGTAAAGTATCCCAAGAATGGAAAAATAAGCACCACATATACTTACCGGCAAACGGGTATTAACTGAGCACCACCTAAGTGAACACATAGGAACTACATTAATTGGGTATTTGGTGGGTCAGATGGGGGAGAGGGGCGGGTATATACATACCTAATGAGTGAGATGTGCAGCATCTGGGAGATGGTCACGCTTGAAGCTCAGACTTGTGGGGGAGTAGGGGCAAGGGCATTATTTGAAACCTTAAAATTTGTACTCCCATAATATGCTGAAATAAAAAAAAAATTAAAAGAAAAAATTAGAAAAAGTAAGCTATACATTCATATGATTTTTATGAATTTACTGTATAAATACTAATTTAAAGCTATAATAAATTTAAAAATAGCAAGAAATAAGTCTATGAAGTGATATGGAGTGATTTCTAGGACAAAGTGTTAAGTGTAGAAACAAAACCCAAAAGAGTATGTAAATATATTCTACCCTTTGTGTACAAAATAAGATGATACACAAAATGGATAGATATATGCTCATTTGTACAAAAGATATGCATAAAAGATGTGCTAGAAACTGAGTAAGTTGTTTACCTACTGGTGGCAGGTGAAAAAGAGGTGTGAAGAAAGGAGGAATTAGAACTGGGTAGCAAGAATTAGGAGGGAATGACATTTTTTTTATAAGTCTGAATCTTAGAAATATATTAATGTTTAGCATATTCTTTACATGCTAAACATATAACAATAATGTGAACCAACCAGGATTGGGGGAATGGACTCAAATGAAATTTAAATACTAATAAATAAATCTAACTTATTATAAATAAGTAAATAACAAAATCACACTGAAGCAATTGGGGTAGAGTATAACTGATCTAATTAACTGCAATACAAGAATAGATTATAGATAATAAAACTTGTGTTTTTCACTGTCAGAGTAAAAATCTATAAACAGGTAAATGTGAGGATTCTAAAATTAACTATGTGGTAGTGGATTAGAATCAGAATTATTAGGGTATAGGCCGGGCTTGGTGGCTCACGCCTGTAATCCTAGCACTCTGGGAGGCTGAGGCAGGATGATAACTCAAGGTCAGGAGTTTGAAACCAGCTTGAGCGAGAGGGATACCCTGTCTCTACTAAAAATAGAAAGAAATTAATTGTCCAACTAAAAATATATATAGAAAAAATTAGCTGTGCATGGTGGTGCATGCCTGTAATCCCAGCTACTCGGGAGGCAGAGACAGAAAGATTGCTTGAGCCCAGGAGTTTGAGGTTGCTGTGAGCAAGGCTGACACCACGGCACTCTAGCCTGGGCAACACAGTGAGACTCTGTCTCAAAAAAAAAAAAACAAAAAAACAATTATTAGGGTATAATCATTATACACATACATACACACATAAATACATGCACATATATAACTATACACATATAGAGACAGAATGTCAAATATAGACACTGTCAGTCAAATATGTCTACAAATATATACAAATATAGACATTTGTATTTGTATGTGTTATGTATAGGTGTATACACACACATGCGTGCGTGCATGCGCGCACACACACACACACACACACTAGTTCTGTCTACTGAGAGAGTTCAGAAGTAATTACAGCCCAGTAACAATGAGTATACTTAGCGTCCACATCATGGACTATAAACACCATTCTTCAATTAAAAAAAAAAGAGCCCTAGGAAAAGTGGTGGTTGATTTGGGTCTGGTGCAGGGAAAATACAAAATGAGACTGAAATACCTTGTACTTCCCAGAAATTAAGGCAATGCTCAATAATGATGTGGATTGTCTCAAGAGCACAAAAGATACTTCTGATTTGGCTCTATGAGATAAACTTTTTTTCCTGCTCCTTCCACAAAGGACACAAAAATCCTGTAAAAATTACAAAATGAAAACAAATGACAACACTGAAAGGCAGAGAAAGATAGGATTCCTAAAGATTCAAGAAATAAAGAATGCAGCAACATTTATTGTTTGGAGACTTTTTAATAAAGGCCATTCTCACTGGAGATAAGTGATATCTCATTGCACTTTGATTTGCATTTCCCTGATGATTAGAGATGCTGAGCATTTTTTCATATGTTTGTTGGCCATTATTCTGTCTTCTTTTGAAAAATTTCTGTTCATGTCCTTTGCCCACTTTTTGATAGGGTTGTTTGATTTTTTCTTGCTTATTTTCCTGAGTTCAAAATAAATGTGTTATTAGCCCTTTATCGGATTTTTAGCTTGCAAAAATTTTCTTTCATTCTGTGGGTTTTCTGTTTGCTCCCTTGACAGTTTCTTTGGCTGTGCAGAAGCTTGTTAATTTGATCAGGTTCCATTTGTTTATTTTTGTTGCTGTTGTGATTGCCTTTGGGGTCTTGTTCATAAGTTATTTGGCTAGGCCAATGTCTAGAAGAGTATTTCCAACGCTTTCCTCTAGAATTCTAATAGTTTCATACCTTAAGTTTAAGTCTTTTACCCAGCATGAGTTGATTTTTGTGAGAGGTGAAAGGTGTGGGTCCTGTTTCAGTCTTCTACATGTGGCTATCCAGTTTTTCCAGCACGAAGTCCCCAAACAATAAATGTTAGTGTGGATGAGGAGAGATAGGAAGACACCTACACTGCTGGTGGGACTGCAAACTACTTCAACCTCTCTGGAAAGCAATATGGAGATACCTTAAAGTGACACAAGTAGAACTACCATTTGATCCAGCAATTCCACCACTGGGCATCTACCCAAAAGTTCAAATGACACTCTACAAATGGGACACGTGCACTCGAATGTTTATAGCAGCACAATTCACAATTGCAAAGTTGTGGAAACAATCCAAGTGCCCATCAATACATGAGTGGATTAATAAAATGTGGTATATGTATATCATGGAGTACTATTCAGCTTTAAGAAACAATGGTGATATAGCACCTCTTGTATTTCCCTCGATAGAGCTGGAACCCATTCTACTAAGTGAAATATCTCAAGAATGGAAAAACAAGCACCACGTGTACTTGCCAGCAAATTGGTATTAACGAAACAACACCTAAGTGGACATATTGGAATAACATTTATTGGGTGTCAGGAAGGCGGAAGTGGGGGACAAGGGGATAGGTATATACAAACATAATGAGAGAGATGTGCAACATTTGGGGTATGGTCACGCTTGAAGCTCCGACTCGAGGTGGAGGGGGGGCATAGGCAATATATATAACCTTAACATGTGTACCCCAATAATGTGCTGAAATTAAAAAAAAATTACACACTCATTAAAAATGATATTGAAGAATAAAAAAGAAAGAATGTAGCAACAGTATGTCTGCAGACTCTTAACCCAAGAGCAGAAGTTAGCCCAAGCCCAGAGGCTCCTGACACCCAACTTAGCAATAGAACATACCTCATTCAGGTAGGCTCAGCATTCCTCAGGATATAATGGGAGTTTAACCAATAACTCTAGGAAAACTTATGAGCAATGCTCAGAAGAGTCAAGCACTAATAAACAGACAATAAGTGGCCAAGGTAATCCTTCTCCTTTCCTTCCAGATATGACATTCCATTTTCTCCCACCTGGAGACATTGGCCAGGTAGGTGGCACTGGTAGCACTCTCAAAGGGAATCCTGCCACCACAAGCACCCTGCCTTGGAATTCTCATCATCTCTACCATCTCCATCATCTCAGTATAGTCCTAAGACTATATTCCCCTATCTAGAGATACCAGGTGGTCAGGTGGTTCAGGCAAGGAAATCCACCATTACGAGTCCCAAGATCTGGTGACATGTTTGTCTCACAGGTCTGTGAAGCTCTTTTCTCAACTAGAGACATTCATCCAGAGTTTCCTGACAAAAAAATGTCTGGACCAGAAAGCACATTTCATTCCTGTAGAATCCCTTACTCCACCTAGAAACACCACATGGTCAGGTGGCTGGGTGGCATTGGCAGGGGGATCATGTTCAAACATGTTTCTGGCCTGGAAAACACTATTTATATACACAGGCAAAGAATTCCCTTATACATCTAAAGATACTGAGCATCCAAATGTCATTAAAAGGCAGAATTTGCCACAACAAACACCTAGCTATGGAAGCATGTTTCATCCCCATTGGCTGGAGTGTCCCTTCCCTCACCTAAAGGCACCGTGTAGCCAGACATGGAGAAGCTCATTCTGTACTCTCAGGCTACACTAGCAGAAAGTGTCAGAAGAATAAGATAAACAAAGCAGAACAAAATAGCCACTATAAAGTCTCTGAAAATTGAATTGCCATTGGAATCACAGCTCACAAATGTAGGCTATAACATATGTGCTAAGCCTAGATTGCCTGTTAAAGTAAGGATTTAAATAAGACCGAAATGATCTGGTTTCTCTTCAAAATGAATAAATCTTTTACCTTTTACTAAATAAGATCCAGATCTTAATATAACCAAATGGTGGAAAATATAATTTTTAAAATTACCTGTCATAACAAGGACCAAAAAATCAGAACTTCAATAAGAAAAGACAACTGGTACTAATACTGAAAAGACACATATGTCAGAATTATCTGACAAGCACTTTAAAGCAACCATCCTAAAAATGCTTCAGAAATGAATTACTAATTCTCTTGAAGTAAATAAAAAATAGGCAATTTCATGAAAGAATAAGTAGTCATAAAACTTGGCAAAGTTAGAATTGAAAAATATAACATGAATTAAAAACACAATGAATGGGTTCAATAGTAAAAATAGTAGAATAGAAATGACAGATAATAAAATCAATGAACTTAAGTAAAAATAATAGATTCCACCAAATTTCCACAATAGAGAAAAACTAGATTGAAAAAATAAATGAATAGAGTCTCAGAGACTTCAGGGGCAATAACAAAAGATATAATATTTATATTAGCAGAGACCCAGAAAAAGGCGTGACAGTGTAAAAAGCTTAGAGAGTATTTAAAGAGATAATAGCAGAAAACTTCCCCAGTTTGGTGAAAGACATAAATATACATATTCAGGAAGAGGAACAAAGCCAATGTAAGTAAATTAAAATTATTATATGTCAAGATACATCACAATTAAATTTCTGAAAATGAAAGACAAAAATATCTTGCAAGCTGTCAGAGAGAACTACATATCATAGGGGAATACCAATTCAAATGACAACATATTTCTCACCTGAAGCTCTGGGGCAAGAAAGAACTGGCATAACATTTTTCACGTGCTGAAAGTAAAGAACTGTCAACAGAGCGAAATTATTCTTGAAAGAAGAAACAAAGACATACGCAAAAGGAGAAAAATAAAAAAAAATATTTGTCACCAGCAGACTTAAAATAAAAGAATACTAAACAAATTTCTTAAAAATGAAAGGAAATGAAAAACAAGCAATACTGGACCAGTAAAAGGAAAAAAGAACAGCAGAAAGAGAAGAAATATGGGTTAATTCATTAGAGTTCATGAGTTTTCTCAATCATATTTGATTATTAAAACAAAAATATAACACAATCTGGTACTCAAACAATATTTAAAAGTGAATAATCTAAAATTGACTAAATAGAAATGACATTTTCACACTCCACTCAACATGGTAAAATGTGGATGGACACTAGTAGACTGAAAATAAGTCAATTATGCATATTGTAACACCTAGGACAACCAATTTAAAAAAACTCTGCAAAAATATAACCTCAAAACACTATAAATAAATCAAGACATAATCCTAAAAAGTGTTTGAAGAATCTGCAGGAATTTAGAAAACACAAACAGGATTAAGAAGTATTGGAAACAAACAGAAACAAATAATAAAAAGACTCACTTATCCTCTAAAATATCAATAGTTATCTTAAATTTAAGGTGTATAAATATATCAATTAAAATTATGCTATTAGAAAAGCTTATAAAATAATCAAAATAACACTACTCAACTAGGTATTGTTTTTAAGAAACTGGTTTTAAATTTAATGACAAGCAAGTTTGAAATTAAAAGGATGGAGCAGGAGGGGATGGGTATACACATACATAATGAGTGTGATGAGCACCATCTGGGGGATGGACATGCTTTAAGCTCTAACTCAGGGGAGGGAGGAGAGCAAGAGCAATATATGTAACCCAAACTTTTATACCCCCATAATGTGCTGAAATTGAAAATATATATCATATAAACTTCATTTAAAAAAAGCAGGAGTGATTATATTAGTACCTGATAAAGAAATCTCATATCAAAGAAAGTGATGAGAGACAGGAGGAGAAATTATATAATTATAAAAGGATCAATAAAGTAGGAAAATATGACTATCATAATGTGTATGCACCACAAAACAAAATCTCAAAAGATATACAGCAAAAGCTGATAGAGTTGAAAGGAGATCCTTTCAACTTAAGCAAATCCACAATTATAGTTTGGGTCTTCAAAAGTTCCCCAAAGAAACTAAAATAACTATTAGTCAGAAAATATGCAAAGTCTTACATAAATGGGCCAGAGATTTCCTCTTTGTATTGGCCCAAAGTGATTTGCTGTTTACTTCTTCACAGCAGGCTAAAACCATTTGTCCAAAGTCCATCAGTAACAAATTAAAATTCTTTCACATCCAATTGCTTTAAAACATAGTTCAAATAAACATATTTTTAGCCATTTAAAGCCTATCTACTTTTCATATCCTGCAGAATTGCTCCCAACATCTGCTCATCATAGATAACACAAACCCTGTAGCAATGAGTGACCCTAAACCATTTCTGCCCTTTGGAGCTCTCTGTCCCAAAGACTCCTCATTTTGCTATTGAGTGGCATCACCTAAACACATAATCCCCCTCTGCAATTTGTTGTTCTCCCCTAGGAAACCCCTTGCCCTATAAACCTTCTGTGTGGTGGAAGGTCTTGGAGGATCTCTTGCTCAACACTGTCCAAGCACTTCTCAGTAAAATTTGTTATGTGTCACTGCTGTTCATGGTCCTGTCTCATGCTTGCTTGAACCTGAAATCTCCTAAATTATCACAAAGTATATAGACAATATGAACAATGCTATCAACCAATAGGATCTAAATTGACATATACAGAACACTCTGCCCAATAAGAATAGAGTACATACCTTTTCAAGTGTCCAAGGAACATTCACCAAGATAGACCATATCCAAGATCATAAAAATATATATATAGAGAGAGAGATGGATAGACACATATTTAAATCATACAAAAAGTATTCTTGGACATAATAAAATCAAATAGAAATCAATAGAAGTCCCTGGAAAATCTCTAAACACTTCAAAATTAACACATTTATAACTAATTTATAGGTCAAAGAGTAAATATAAAAGGAACAAAAAATATATAGGACTGAATGTATATAAAAACACAACATATATAAATATGTGGAAAACAGCTAAAGCAATGGTTAGAGGAAACTTTTTACAACTTACTGCTTATATTAAAAAGAGTAAGGGCCTAAAATCAATGAGTATCATCAAGACACCATAAAATAAAGGGAAAAACAAACTCAACACAATCAAAAAGAAGGAAATAAATAACCATCAGAATAAAAATCACTAATTTTGAAAATAATAAAATAATAGAGGAAATCAATGAAAGAAAAAGCTTTTACAAAAAATTAATAAACCTCCAGCAAGACTGATAAAAATACTTTTAAAAAAACAAAGACATGAGGCATCAGTATCAGGAATAAAAGAGAGGATGCCACTAAATATTCCTGAGCCATTAAAAGAATAAGTGAATACCATAAACAATGTTATGCTCATAAATTCTGTAACTTAGAAGAAAAGGACTTATTACCCCAAGATTACAAACTACCAAAATACAACAAAGATGAATAATATAATTTGAATAGTCCTGTTACTATTATACATGTCAAATTAATAACTAAATAATTCCCATAACTAAAATCTAAATACCCAGACAGTTTCACTGGATAATTCTGCCAAATATTTAAAAAACGTTAGCACCAATTTTACAAAATCTCTTTCAAAATATATAAGAGGGGAGGAACATAGCCTACCTCATTTATGAAGCCAGTATTATTGTAATATCAAAACCAGACAAAAACAGTAGAAAAAGAGAAAACTGTCATCCAATATTTCTCATAAACTTGCATCCAAAAATCCTCAGTAAAATATTAGAAAATTAAATTCAACAATGGATAAAATAAGTATATACCATAACCAGGTGGTATTTATTCCAGATATTCAAGGCTTCTTTAAAATAGAGAATCAATCAGTATCATCAAATATATCAATAGGCTAAATAACTAAAAATATAAATATTGTATGAATTGACACACACAAAAAATCTGATAAAATCCAACATTCATTTATGATAAAAGCTCTCAGCAGTTTAGTGGAGAGAACTACCTCAACTTAAAAAATAGTACTTACAAAAATGCCTACATCAAACACCAATACTTAATGATGAAGGACTGAATGTTTTCACCTTATGATCAAAAATAAAACAAGGACTAGAAACTCCATGGGAAGAAGTTGTGGAGCAGAACAGGAAGTAAAAATGTATTGGTAGAAATCAACCCCTGAGAGGCTTAGAGTCCAGTGAGAAAGGTAGGTGATGCAGTTTATTTCTCTCCCACTCACACCTCTGACAGATAGTGGGTTCTCAAGCTGCTGGAGTGAAATTCTGCTCACACAAGCACAGAGGCTACTGCTGCCAGTCTACTGGGAGCTTCTTGAGGGCAAGGTGCCAGGCTTCCAGCTCCCTGAGGTGCTTCCTACCCCACATACCTAAGCCAGGATTACAGGTGCCATATTGCATCACTACCCACTGTGTGCCTTTGTGCTCTCCAGGGTTTCAACTCCTCAGGGTCCATCTTTTTAACTCCCACAAAGATATTTTCCAACTTCATCCCAGACTGCAGAGCCACAGTGGTCCAGTGGTCCTGGAGTGAATGGCATGATGTTGGTGTCTGGATACTCAGCGCAGGTAGCCTACTGGAGGGAGGATGGGCATAACCAGAGTGTTAGCTTATCTCCATCCAGACTCCTTATCTCTCTTTTCCCTCTCCCTCACATGGTTGTCTAGAGAGACAATCGAGCCACCACACCAAGACTTCAACAGTAATTGGGACTCAGACATTTCCTGTGGGGTCCTGCAGCAGACTGAGGGGAGCTCAGAGTGTGAGCTTCTTGCCCATTATCTCTCCCTGGCACTGCTTGCCCAGCAACTCCATCAGAATGGGGGGAACACCCCAAGGTGGAAGGACATTGAACCTGCTTGGGCATCTGTGGGTAACTCGGGACCAGCTTGATTCTCCTTGTCATGGTCAGGGATTTATCTTTGAGGACCCATGGATGGACCCACAGGCAAGATCCTGTACCCCCAGGTCTTAATTGCATTGTTTGCGTGCAAGGAAGGGAGTTTTGGGAATTATAATCAAGAGGTGAGTGAGCCTGCATGGGCAGATCCGGAGAAGCGTGCAGTGTGAATTCTAGATTCAGTGTGCTCACAGGAAAACCCTCCCCATACAGTAAGGTCATGTTCTTAGCTCAAGATGGGATCCTGGACAGGAAACTTCCTAGCCTACATCACAGTTGTGGGTGACCCCAGCTGATTTGAGCTCCTGCTGGCTAGAAATGCTGGAGGGAAGAAACCTCAGAGCAAAGGAGGGCAGAGTAGAGCAAGGTCCACCCCATTACCATATTATGAATCTCATATGGCCCCACCTCCACAAGCAGACTTTCTGGTTGGGTAAGGCCACTTCGGCCCCTCCCAAACAGCTTTTCCCAGAAGCTGAGAGCAAACTTTTGACCCCTGCTGAAACAGACAAGTTGCCAGCTTTCATGGAACCTGAGGGCAAGCTCACCTTACCCATCCCTTCCCAGCTGCAATTCCACACCCACTTCTGCTGTGGCAAAGAATTTCCATTTCCCCATCTACCACTTCGGGCATTTGAGTGGTCTCCTGAGGGATTAAAGCTGGTGATAGGACTCTAAAATAATATTGCATCTTGTTCCTTATGGAAAGCACCATCTATTGACAGGGAGGTCAACTTGCACACCCTTTACAGCATTTTCTGACTCAATCATGAATTCTCACCCACAAGCACCACCTACTATCTCAGAGATTAAACAAGGTGTGATATTATCTAAACAAAAGAAAATCCAAAAATGAGAAACAACAGCTGTCTCAGATAAGAAGGAATCAGCAAAAGAACTTAACAAGTATGACAAATCAGAGTGAAGGTCACCTTCAAAAGAAACACCAGTTCTCTAGTAATGGAAAACAACCAATATCATAATATTAAAATGACAGATGAAGAATTACAAATATGGATTATAAGTAAGCTCAATGAAATATAAGAGGAAATGGAAAATCAGCAAAAAGAAACCATACAAAAAAATCAGGAAATGAATGCAAAATTCACTAAAGAAATCAATTTCTTAAAAAAAAAAAAACAACATAACTTTGAAAATGAAAAATTCATTCAAGGAAATGCAAAACAGTGGAAAATATTAACAATAGACTAGACCGGGAGGAAGAAAGAATCTCAAAGCTTGAAGACAAAACCTTCAAATTATATAAGTCAGTCAAAGATAAAAAGCAGAGAATTAAAAGGAAGGAACAAAGCCTATAAGAAATAAAGGATTATGTATAAAGGCCAAACATAACAATTATAGGTATTTCTGAGGGTGAAGAAGAAATGACACAAGGTTGGCAAAAACTATTGGAGAGAGTAATAGAGGAAAACTTCCCAGGTCTTGCTAAAAATTTAGATATTCAGGTACAAGAAGCTCCAAGGACACCTGGGAGATTCATTGCAAAGAGGCAATCACCACAACTCATACTCATCAGAATGGCCAAAGTTAACACAAAGTCAGAATTCCTGTAAGACTTAAGGTAATAATATCAGGTAACTTACAAAAGAAAACACCTCAGGCTAACTGCAGACTTCTTACTGACACCTTACAATCCAGAAGGGACTGGGGAACCATCCTAAGACTTCTTAAACAGAATAATGGCAAGCCTAGAATTTTGTATCCTGCAAAACTAAGTGTCTTGTATGAGGGAGAAATAAAGACTTTCACAGAGAATTAAACACTAAATAAATTTGCCAAGACCAGACCTGCCCTGCAGATGGGCTCAGAACTACATTATACATAGATCAGAACAATAGACACTCATGACTGTAAAATTCCTCAAAAGCTAAAACTCAGAGGCCATATAAAATAATGGCTCAAGACTTAAAATAAATCAATAAGATTCTACTCAGCAGAATGAAAAGAAATGCACCCCACATATCAATCCTTTTAATAAATATGAACAGCTTGAATTCCCCACTCAAAAAGCATAGGCTAGCTTATTGGATAAAGAAAAATGCAGGCCAAGTATCTTCTGTCACCAAGAAACACATCTAATCCACAATTACTCATTCAGACTCAAGGGGAAGGGCTGGAAAACAATATTCCATGCAAATGGAAACCAAAAGAAAGCAAGAATACCCATTTGCATATCAGATAACATAGACTTCAACTCAATAAGACTAAAGACAAAGATGGTCATTGGTAAAGGGAGCAATTTATCAAGAAGCCATAGCAATACTAAAAATGTATACACCTAACACAGTTGAACACATATTCATAATGCAAACTGTACTAGATCTAAAGAAAGAGATAAACAGTAACAATAATTGATGGGGAATTTAACATCCCACAGACAAAACTGGACATATTCTCTAAGCAGAAAATAAATAAAGAAACACAGGACTTAAATGGGACACTAGAACAAATAGGCCTAAGAGATATTTATAGAACATTCTACCCCAGAACTACTGGATATACATTCTTATCATCAGCACATGGAACATTCTCTTAAAACAGATCAAAACATAGGCCACAAAATGTGTCTCATCAAATTAAAAAAAAAAAAAAAAAGAAAGCATACTATATTTTTTCTCAGAACACAGTGGAGTAAAATTAGAAAATACCACCTACAGAAACACTCAATTCTACACAAAGTCATGGAAATTAAACAATCTACTGCTGAACAATTATTGAGTCAAGGAGGAAACTAAGGTGGAAATCAAGATTCCTTGAACTGAATGACAAAGGGGACAAAAGTTATCAAAATCTGTGGGATTCAGCAAAAGCAGTCCTAAGGGGAAAATGGATAGCCTTATATGCTCACATCAAAATGACAGAAAGATCATAAATCAACAATCTAATGAATCATCTCAATGAACTAATTAAAGAAAAGCAGACAAAACCCAAACTGAGCAGAAGAGAAATAACTAAGGCCAGAGCAGAATGAAATTGAAAACAAAATAAATACAGATTAATGAAATGAGTGATTCTTTGAAAAGATAAACAAAATTAATAGACCACTAGATAGGTTAACCAGAAATGGGAAAGAAAGGACTCAAACTCAATCAGAAATGAAAAAGGTGATATTACAACAGATAACACAGAAATACAAAATATCATTTGTAAATAATATAAAAATCTCTATGCACATAACTTGATAACATTGAGAAAATGCACAAATTACTAGAAACACACAACCTCCCATGGCTTAATGAGGAAGTAACAGAACATCTGAATGGACCAATTATGATCAATGAAATTGAAACTGTAATAAAAAATAACTGCCAACAAAAAAAGTTCCATACAAGATGGTTTCATAGCCAAATTTTATCAGACATACAAAGAGAAATTGGTACACATATTATAAAAGTTAGTACATAATATTGAGAAGGAAGGAATCCTCCCCAACTCTTTCTACAAAGCCAGTATGACCTTCATACTAAAGCCAGGAAAGTACACAATGAAAAAAGAAAACCATAGACAACTATGCCTCATGAATACAGATTAAAAAAATAATCAATAAAATTTTAGCAAACCGAATTCAGCAGCACATCCAAAAAATAAATAAATAAGCCACCTCAACCAACTGGGCTTTATGCTAGAGATGCAAGGATGGTTCAATATATATAAATCCAGAAATGTGATTCACCACATAAAAAGAAGCAAAAAAATTCATATGCTCAAATAAATAGATGCAGAAAAAGCATTTGAAAAATTCAGCAAATTTCATAAAAATTCTTAACAAACTAGGCATAGATGGAATTTATCTCAAAATTATAAAAGCTATATATGACAAACTCACAGCCAATATCATATTGAATAGGGAAAAGTTGAAAGCATTCCCACTCAGAACTGAAACAAGATAAGGATGCCCACTGTTACTTCAATTCAAAATCATGTAAGAAGTCCTAGCCAAAATAATCAGCCAAGAAAAGAAAATCAAGAGTATCCAAATAAGGAAGGGGGTCAAATTATTTCTGTTTGCAGATGATATGATCTTGTATCTAGAAAACTACAAACATTCCACCAAGAGACTCCTGGAATAGATAGATAAATTTAGCAAAGGCTAAGGTTACAAAATCAATATACACAATTCAGTAGCATTTCCATATATCAACAACAGTCAAGCTCAGAATTAAATCAAAGGCTCAATAGCTTTTACAATAGCTACAAAGAAAATAAAATACCTAAATAAAATATATTTAGCAAAGGAGGTAAAATACCTCTCCAAAGAGAATAGGAAATCACTGAGGAAGGAAATTGCATATGACATAAACAAATGAAAAAGTATACCATGCTCACGGACTGTCAGAATCAACATTGTTAAAATGATATGATACCTAAATTCATTTACAGATTCAATGTAATTGCCGTCAAAATACCAACATCATTTTTCAAAATCTATAGAAAATAATTCTACGCTTCATTTAGAAGCTAGATTGCAGTCCCACAAACAGTGTATAAGTGTTCCTTTCTCTCCACATTCGTTACAGCATCTCTTGTTTTGGGACCATTTGATAAAAGCCATTCTCACTGGAGTTAGGTGGTATCTTGTTGTGGTTTTGACTTACGTTTCTCTGATGATTAGTGATGTTGAGCATTTTTTCATATGTTTATAGGCCATTAGTCTATCTTTTCTTGAAAAGCTTTTGCCATTGTCTTTTGTTGACTTTTCAATGGTGTTGTTTGATTTTTTTTCTTGCTGATTGGCTTGAGTTGTTTGTAGATTCTGGTTATTAGTCTTTTATTGAATATATAGCATGTGAATATTTTCTCCTATTCTGTAGGTTTTCTATTAGCTCTGCTGATTGTTTCCTTAGTTGTGCAGAAGCTTTTTAATTTAATTAGTCCCATTTATTTATTTTTGTTATTGCTGTGAGTGCCCTTGGGGTCTTCTTCATAAACTCTTTGCCTACGCTAATATCTAGAAGACCTTTTCCAACATTTTCTTCTAGAATTCTTATTGTTTCATGTCTTTCATTTAAGTCTGTGGTCCACCTTGAATTAATTTTTGTAAGTGGTAAGAGGTACGGATTCTCTTTCAATCTTCTCCATGTGGCTCTCTAGTTTTCCCAACACGGTGTATTGAATATGGATGCTTTCCCCAGTGTATATTGCTACTACTTTGTCAAAGGTCAGATGGTAATATATGGATGGTTTTATATCTGGGTTCTCTGTTCTGTTACATTGATCTATGTCTCTATTTTTGTGCCATTACAACATTATTTTGGTAACTATAGCCTTGTAGTATAGTGTAAAAGGCCTCCGGTAAAGTCAGGCCTCCAGCTTTGTTCCTTTTGCTTAAGGTTGCTTTAGCTATTTGGGCTCTTTTCCAGTTCTAAATGAAGCATAGAATTATTTTTTCTATATCTTCAAAAAATGATGTTGGTATTTTGATGGGAATTACATTGAATCTGTAAATTACTTTGGGTAGTATGGACATTTTAACAATGTTAATTCTGCTGATCCAGGAGCATATTTTTTCCATTTGTTTACATCATCTGCAATTTCCTTCTTCAATGATTTCCTGTTATATTTGTAGAAATATTTTACCTCCTTTGATAAATATATTTCATTTAGGTATTTTATTTTCTTTGTAGCTATTTTAAAAGCTATTGAGCCTTTGATTTGATTCTGAACTTGAATGTTGTTGATGTATAGGAATGCTACAGATTTCCATACCTTGCCTTTGTAACCTGAGACTTTGCTGAATTTATTTATATATTCCAGGAGTCTCTTGGTGGAATCTTTGTGGTTTTCTAGATAAAAGATCATATCACCAGCAAAGAGTGATAGTTCAATCTCTGCTTTCCCCATTTAGATACACTTGATTTCCTTCTCTTGCCTGGTTGCTCTGGAAAGGAGTTCTAGCACAATCTTGAATAGAAGTAGTGACATTGGGCACCCTTGTATTATTCCAGTTCTGAGTGGGAATGCTTTCAAGTTTTCCCCATTCAGTATCATGTTGGCTGTGGGTTTGTCATATATGATCTTTATAATTTTGAGGTATATTCATTTATTCCTATTTTGTTAGGAGTTTTTTAATCATAAGACAGTACTGAATTTTGTCAAGTGACTTTTTTGCATCTACTGACATGATTATATTATCTTTATTTTAGCTTCTGTTTATGTGGTGAATCACATTTCTGGATTTACCATCATTGCATCCCTGGGATAAAGCCTACTTGGTCATGGGGGATTATTTTTTGATGTGCTGCTAAATACTGTTTACTAGAATTTTCTTGAAAATTTCTGTGTCTATATTGGTGAGCAATAGTAGTCTGCTGTTCTCTCTCTCTCTCTCTCTCTCTCTCTCTCTCTCTCTCTTTTCATGCCCTTTCCTGGCTTCGTATAAAGGGTATACTGACTTCATATAATGAGTTGAGGAGGATTCCTTCCTTCTCAATTTTATGAAATAACTTTTGTAGTATGGGTACCATTTCTCCTTTGTTGTTCTGTTAGATTTGTCTGGTCTGGGGCTTTTTCTTGTTGATAGAGTTTTTGTCATTGCTTCACAATTTCACTGCTTAGTGTTGGTCTGTTCAGGATTTCTATCTCTTACTGATTCAGGTTTGGGAGGTTGTGTGTTTCCAGGAATTTATGCATTTCCTCTATGTTTTCCAGTTTGTGTTCATAGATACTTATGTAGTATTTACAGATGATCTTGTGTACATCTGTGGTATCAGCTGTAATATCTCATTTTCATTTGTGTTTGAGCTTATTTGGGTCCTTTCTTTTCTATTTCTGGTTAATATAATGAGACATATATCAATTTAGGTTATAGTTTCAAAGAACCAACTTTTTATTTCATTTATCTTCTGTATTTTTTAAATTTCATTTAATTCTGCTCTGACCTTAGTAATTTCTTTTCATCTGCTGTGTTTGGTTTTGATTTACTCTTCCTTTTCTAGTTCCTGGAGACAATTCTGTAGCTTGCTGATGTGTGATCTTGCCGTCTTTTTGATCTATGCATTTAAGTCTATGAATTTTCCTTCTAGGACTGCTTTTGCTGAATCCCACAGATTTCATTTATATAACACACTTGAAAATTACCAAATTATAAAAATGGAGAACAGAGTGGTGATTAAGAGGGGTTACAGAGCGAGGATGTGTGGGGAGAAAACTTATAAAAGGGCAATACTAGAGATACTTGTGATATAAGTGTCTGTATCTTGATTCAACCCACAAGCCTACACATTTGATAAAACGTCATGGAATTTAATATACATACATACCATATACACACAATCACAGAAATGAGGACATGTACACTGGGGAAAATCTGAATAAGACCAGTGGATTATATATCAATATCATGGTTACAATATTGTATAGTAGTTTTGCAAAATGTTACCTATTGAGGTTAACTATGTCAAGGGTACATGGGATTTTTCTGAATTATTTCTTTCAATTGTATATTAATCTATAATTTTCCCCAAAAAAAATTTTAATTCAAAGGAAAAGAGCATACACCAAAGAGAAACAAAGCACACACCAAAAACAAACAAAATACACTTGTCAACGGGAAAGAACTAACGGCCTAAGCTTGTACAATTGAAGGAACAAAATAACTATAGTATTAGATTTTAACCTAATAAGTATTTATGAGTCCCTACGAATATAAATAAATGATTAAATAAATAAATTCATGTAGGAGAATAGAGAATTCTTCCACACAACAGACTTCAAATTGATAAATGTAAAGAAAAGAGGGAAATAGAGAATCAAATTATGTAAAAATCACAATAATAAATTCTCTAGATAAGATCCACTGATGGATGCTAAATTTAGTGAGTGCAAGTTAGATGAGAAATGGGATAGTCTCAATGTATTTTCCCCAAGATATTTATCAAGTACAATGAAAACTGTAGAAACCTCACATTAGAGAAATTCAAAAGACATCAACTTAATTGAGTGAGCAAGGTTAATGTCATCAGTAATAACACATATTGACAACATGAACTCCTTGATATTATGCACGGAGAAAGTCACAATATCCTAATATTTTTGCAGTGCCTACAACTGGATGTAGTCCCAGAATATAGAGCCATTCATTTACATGAACTGATAAAGTTCTTTATTAATTATAGTTTGGGATAGATTCTGTGCCTGATAGCATAAAGAATCTTAACCAATATTTCACATTATTATTATTCTTTGTGAACTCCTGCACAGTGTTAGAATCTTTGTTCCCACAGTGCAACTATCCATTGATTGAAGTTGGCATATAAAATGCAACCTAGTTTTTATCCCTGATCCTGCTATGCCATACTCTGTACCTGCTGGTATAGAGGATATGTAGATGAATGTGAGAGAGTTTCTGCTTTCCAGGAATGTCCATTCTACCACAGAAGTAAAGAAATCTACACAAATATCTGTAAGGTAGAAAGTAATATAGTCATAAGTGGCTACAAGTTAAATTTATAAACTTTCAGAAGAATAAGGGATTACTTATGGCTCAGTAGATCAGGAAAGACTAAATAGGATAGGAGCTGGACACAAGGATAGCCATTCACTTTCAAGGTAGCTTGTTACAACTCTCCCACAGTTGGTAGTAATAAATTAATCAAATTAAAATATGTCTTGGCAAGCAAAAAGGCTAGATCAATAAAGGTAGGTAAGGTGTATTACTCAGCTCATATTGCTGTTCCAGTAAATTTTTCTCTTTTCTATGAAGACTAGTATATATTCCAATATTAGACATTCTGAGAACTATGCTGATAAATGGCAAATGAGGTTATTTCTTCTGTGCTTTGCAATAAATGTCTATCACTAAAGAAAATCTGTGATTTTATTTTCTTTTAAACCTCCCAAGTTTTACAGCTTAACCTGTATGTTCTCATTAAATAGCACCATTGGTATTAGTAGTAATAGTAGTAGGAGGAAGCACAAGTATGCAGCAAAAGCAAAGCAGGAGATAAATGATGAAGTAAAATTACATATGGACACTCGTTATATCCCAGAATAATGCAAATTCTATTATTAATCTTCAAAGCTACCCCGTGAGATAGGACACATTTTTTTGATGAATCAAAGCTCAAGTAATAAAGGATACTGTCTCTAAACAATACAGCTTAGAAGTGGAGAGTTATTTTCTTTCCACTATACCATGCAGCATAAGACAGGTATTCATTCATCTACTTTTAGGTTTGTATGAGACTCAATTACTTCAAAACTGGTCTTTATCCTCATCTCTTGCTTTCAAAGACTATCATCCTGTATTAAGCTTCAGATCATTTGTGGTGAATCAAAGCTTAACAGATTACTCATTGCTAATTAAATAGCTTGATTCTGTCCACTGAAGCTAATGCATTAAAGTATTTAATGTTTGTTTGGTAAACTGCTCTACTAAATGCTCCTTTGACTTTTATTGGTAATAAACATTAAGCATTTATGGCCTGTGAAAGCAGCTTCCCATCCAGCTTATGCTGTTACTATTTACAGTTTGTTAATGAAATACCATTAACTTCCTTCAAATCAAAAGTTGTTTTTGTTCTCCTCTTTAACTTTTATTGTATAGCACAAAGAATAACTTGCTAAAATTTGAATGAACTATACTTGTACTAGTGGTTTTCTTTTATAACAAAAATACTATGATAAGCCCGGCACACTTCAGGATTCAATGACAAGGCTGCAGACCAGACATAGATCTAATTCCCTTTCTTCACCTGACACCCTCTTCTCGCTTCACTGTGATCTTGCTTGGGTATATTCAGGTTTTAGCACTAATAATAAGGTAAAAAAATATATATGACTTTCTCACTTTTAATGTGATTTGACTTCTTTTAATCTAAAGTTCTTCCTTTAACCCTTCAGTATACTAATTTCTTAAAGTCTGATTAACTTTCATCTTCAGGTTGAGCTCCTCTTACAGGAAAGAATAAGGAGAAGAGTTTAGGACTTATGAACAGGGCCCTGAATCTTAAGAACCTAAATCCAAGTTTCTGAGCATGTCCTCTTGAAATTTTCTTAATCAAGTCTGGAGGAAGCATACTTGTTTAATTTGTGAACCTACTTACTGGAGTTTTTCAAAGGTAGAGCCTGACACAGAAGAAATACATTTAAGTCCAAGTTTCCCAATTCTTTTTTGTTGATTCCCTGACTCATTTTGACATTTCTGCTTCTTGGTTCAAAAATGTGGATCCTCAAATGATCATTAAATCTACTCAAAATAGGAAAAGGAGGCTAATTGAAAAATGACTGATTAGTTTATCCTCGAAGGTTAGTTGTGTCCCCAGTCACTCAAAAGGCAACAGAATCTGGGGAATGTTCTGACCTTTCAAGGAAGCCACTTATAACATAAACTACAGATGAAAGGAAAGTACCGTTCCTAATGTGCTGTTTTAATGCTCAAAGAGAATGTCAAAAGACCTGTGAAAACCAAATGCCTTGCTCTATAATTCAATTCATTCAACACTTTTGAGTAGACATACATTTGAAAAGTTTGTTTTTACCTGTGTTTACATTATGAATCACTGAAGGATAATTTATTCAACAGAAGTATTTTATTCCAAATTTCACCTGAGACTGCTAGAAAGAATTATAGTGGTTGCAAACATTGATTGATAGTAAGAACGAATGATTTGTACTGTTAGCAGAGAAAGGATGATTTGTCCTGAGAATACCAACTACCTGAGTATTTGTAAAGTGTCTCTGTCTGTCATGTGCAGTCATTAGGTAGTCAGAATGAAGAAAAGACATTCAGGTGTGGAAAAGAAAAATAATATATTTTCTTGTTGAACACAATTTGGCTTTGTGAGAAAGCTGTCCTTGCTTTGTATTAGTCTTGAAAAAAACTTTCTCTAGGTATCTGACATAAATAATGGGTGTAGTGCTGGGATTTTTGTTTGTTGCTTTAAATGCAAGTTAGGAACTAACAAAAAAATATATTTATCAATTTATGCAATAAGTAGTTCTGAGGTAATTATTTATAGTTTTTGTCAATCAGTAATGAAAGGTAAATGTAAGCCAAGAAGCAAAGCTTGTAGGTTGCCTTAATTTATTTTGTTTTGCTATTAAAATGCTGAAATAAAGCTTCTTCCTCTTTGATCTTTTTATGTGAGAAAAGAAGATTCCATTTTTCATTTTAACTATAAAAATACTAGAAGGTAAAAGAATAATATGTGTTAAAGTGTAGGTATATCACAAGTTGAAATCTAGGTAGTTTTTACTGTTATACTGTTTTATATTGTTGTATACTTCAGGAATTTTATTCAGAAGCCCTCATAGTGCCTCAGAAAAGCTAGGAGCTTTACTTCATTCTATGATGTAGGCATAATGCTATATATACTATCATAAAATATCTGCCTATGACATAAATTCATCCACAGTATATTCTAAAACAGCTAATTATATTTTAACTTCTTTATTCTAAGACCTGGGAGATTGTTTTCCAATCAACTTAACGTGTGGATCATACTTCGAGGGTAACCCACTTATATGGTCCACTGCTCTGGGGTCACTAAATTTGATCAATCACCTTGAACAGGATATGAGTGACCCCTCAAACTGACCTATTCTCTTAGTCACACACATATATAATTGTAATACTGAACATGCTGTTAAGAAATGACTAAAAACAACAGTCTAATAACAATATTTGAATAGTACTCAGCAAAATGCCTCCATCTCTTCTTTCACTACCAGCATATCTCTTTCATCTTATGGTTTCATTTTTTACATTATTTGAATGAATGTGCCTCCCCACCAACAACTCCCCTCTGCCCTGATTGGAAGATCTGTTCAGGGTTAAGGACATTTAATTTTGTTTACCAGCCCACTATCTTCAGCATCTAGAACGCTGCTTCACACTTTTTCTTGATGTTTCTTTTTTTCTTTATTCTGTATTGTTTCTTTGTGTGTGTGTGTGTGTGTGTATATATATATATATATATATACACACACACACACATATGTACACACACGTATGTATGCTATGTATGTAATACCTTTACATAATAATGCTAATACTAATTACTATTGTCAATATCATAGTTAACACTTGAATTGCACATATTTGCTGACTGATATTTTAACTATTTGATATTTATTACTTAATCTTTATAATAATCCTACAAGGTAGATAATATCATTACCCCCATTTTATATGTGGAGTAACTAGTGTACAGAATAATTACTGATTTTCCAATATCTCAGTAACCTACAAAGCTGAGATTTCAATCCAGGCAGGTTGCTGCCAAAGTAAGTACGTTCTCTTATTCACAACATTATATTGTAAAAAATGTTAGGGAACACAAGTAAATCAAAGAAAATATCTTTTTTTGTTCAGCTGACTCTACTTCATAGACCATAGTATATTTTTTTAAATGTCAATGTATTACGGGTTACAAATGTTTTTGGTTACATGGATCACTTTTATAATGCTTGAGTCAGGGTTATAAGTATGCCCGTCATCCAGATAGTGTTCATTGCACACATTAGGTAGAATTTCACCTTTCTGCTCCTCATTCCTCCCCCCTGATTGATTTTGATTGAATTATACTTCCCCCATGCACACATGTGCTCATCAGTTAGTTCCAATTTAATGATGAGTATATGTGGTGTCTGTTTTGACATTCTTCAGATACTTCACATACGATAATGGTCTCCAGTTCCATACATGTTGTTGAAAAGGCATTAAGCCATCCTTCTTCATGGCTGAATAGTATTCCATGGTATACAAATACCACATTTTTTAAATCTACTCATGAAAAAATGGGCATTAGGATTGATTCCCTATCTTTACAATTGTGACATGTACTGCAATAAACATTTGAGTGCAGGCATCTTTTTGATAAAATGACTTATTTTTCTTTGGGTAAATACCATGTAGTGGGATTGGTTCATTGAATGGTAGGTCTATTTTTAGTTCCTTGAGGAATCACCATCATATTTTCCACAGAGGTGGTACTAATTTGCAGTCTCGCCAAGAGTATATAAGCATTAATTTCTGCATCCACACAAGCATCTATTGTTATTTGGACTTTTTTTTTCTAAAGTCATTATATTGGTGGTAAAGTGATATCTCTTTGTGGTTGTAATTTTCATTTACCTGATAATTAGTGACATGGAGCATTTTTTCATATGTTTATTGGCCATTTTTCTACCTTTACTTTAGAAAAGCTTCTGTTCATGTCTTTTACACACATTTTAATGGTGGGGTTGATTTTTTTTTCTTGCTGATTTGCTTGAGCATTTTGTAGATTCTGGTTATTAGCCCTTTACCAGATGTATAGCATATGAATATTTTTTCCCATTCTGTAGATTGTCTGTTTGCTTTGTTGATTATTTCATTGGCTGCATAGAAGCTTTTAATATAATTAATTCCCATTTATTTGTTTTTGTTGTTGCCCTGATTGCCATTGGGTTCTTCATAAATTCTTTGCTTAGGCCAATATCTGGAAGAGTTTTACCAGGAAACACTCAATTCTAAACAAAGTCATGGAAATTAAACAGCCTGCTACTGAAAGATTATTGGATCAACAATGAAATTAAGGTGAAAATCAAAAGATTCCTTGAACTGAATGACAAAAAGGACACAATCTATTAAAACCTATGGGATACAGCAAAAGCAGTCATAAGGGAAAAATTCATAGCATTAAATGCCTACATCAAAAAGACAAAAAGGGAGACAGCCGGACACCAGCCCAGAGACAGCCACCGCCAGTGAGCGGTAAGCCAGTAGCGGACGCTGCACCAGGCTCCTAAATCCCTTGGGGCACTTCTGTGTGCACAGACCGAAGCCACGCAGCAGGCACCATATTGCCTCATTCTCCCCTCCACCGACACTACCCGTGGCTCCCCAGAGAGACAATATAGGCACCAGCCAGAGGCACCTCCAGAGAACGACCTTCCCTTTTGGGATGCTACAGCTGACAAAGGGGAACACGGACTGTGAGGTCCCTACCCGCCAGCCCTCCCAGGTGCTGCTGGCATGGTGATACCAGGAGAACAGGGCAGACCCTGAGGGTGGGAGACATAGACCCAGCTTGGGCTCCCCATGGACGAATTTGGACTGGCACTCCTCTCCCTGGTGGGGATATAGTTTGAACTCTGGGGCCCAGAGGTCAGACTTGCAGACCAGATCCCATGCACCCAGTCCTTGCATTGCCCGGGACACAGAAGGGATATATGTGAACAGGGTACGGAGCTGTGTGTGCCTTCAGGGGCAGATCAGCATCCTAGAGGGCAACACTCCTCCCAAAGAGAGGCCGTGAGCCCAGCCCAAGTGGCTTTCCTGCACAGGGAACCTCCCCGATGGCATCGCAGTCAGAGGAGGCCTGGTGGCGTGTGGTCTGGCCTGCTGGCAGAGGCAAAAGAGTAGCTGTGGAGTGGGGGAGGGTGGAAAGAAGCAAGGCCTGCTTCAGACTGCGGGTCTCAGACAGCCCCACCCGCACACACAGACTTTCTGACTGAGTGGAGCCATTCCAGCCCCTCCCTGACAGCTTTTTCTGGAAACAGAGAACAGAACTTTGACCACTGCTAACAACCTTGGTGGTGCCTAAGGGCAGGTTTACCCAACCCAGTGCTGCCCAGTCTCTCCCCTAGGCCAGCCCTCACTGAGGGGGAGAAAAGGACATACCTGGAAGTCCCAGGGTCCCACCGACCACCTGAGGCACTAGAGTGCCTCTCTACAGGCACAAGAGCTGATAACAGGACACAAAAACAACAGCGTAGCCTGTTCCTCCAAGCAAGCACCACCTACTGACAGAGAGAACAGCCTGCGCACCCTTTTCACAGCACCTACTGACTCATCATACAGGGAGTTGTCAACTCTCACCCACAGACACCATCTCCCGGCTCAGAAATTAAACAAGGTGAGTGAATACCCAAACAAAAACCTAAAGGAAAGAAACAACAACTGATCGACATGGGAAGAAATCAGCAAAGAAACTCCAGAAATATGAAGAACTAAACGGAAAATACAGCCCCAAAGAGGAGCACCAGCCCCCTAGAAACAGACACCAACCAAAATCAGGCAACCAAAATGATGGAAGAGGAATTTCAAATGTGGATCATAAGAAAATTCAACGACCTGCAAGAACAAATCAATAACCAACACAAAGAAACCACAAAAAGCCTCCAGGACATGGAAAAAAAGTTCACTAAAGAGATAGATACAATGAAGAAAAGTTTAACCGAACTCCTGGAAATGAAGAATCAAGTCAGGGAACTACAAAATACAGTGGAAAGTCTCAAGAACAGGGTAGACCAAACAGAAGAAAGAATCTCAGAGATTGAAGATAACACCCTCCAATTAAATAAATCAGTCGCAAATATAGAGCAGAGAAACAAGAAAAAAGATTAAAGCTGACAAGAGATGTAGGATTATGTGAAGAAACCTAATGTGAGGGTCATAGGGTTACCAGAAGGAGAAGAAGACAACACTCAAGGGCTAGACAAGCTATTTGAAGATATAATAGAGGAAAATTTCCCAGGCCTTGCTAAAAATCTTGATATACAAGTTCAGGAAACTCAGAAGACCCCTGGGAGATTCAATGAAAACAGGAAGACATCACGACATGCAGTCATCAGACTGACCAAAATATCAACTAAAAAGGCCCTTCTAAGAGCTGTAAGATGAAAGAAGCAAGTAACATACAAGGGAAAGCCAATTCGAATAACACCAGACTTCTCTATTGAGACTTTATAAGCAAGGAGAGACTGGGGCCCCATTCTCACTCTTCTGAAACAAAACAATGCCCAGCCTAGATCTTATTCCTTCCAAAACTAAGCTTCGTATATGAAGGAGAAATAAAGACATTCTCAGACAAGCAAAGGCTCAGAGAATTCACCAAGACAAGACCAGCCCTATAAGAAGTACTCAAAACAGTGTTACACATGGAACACCATAATAAAAACTCACAAATATAAAAAAACAACCAAAACCCAAAGAGTAAAGGCCAGATATTACAATGTCTCAAGAGAAAAATCAAACCAACAACATCCAACCCAACAGAATGAACAGTAATCTACCTTACCTATCAGTTTTCTCAATAAATGTGAATGGCTTAAACTCTCCACTCAAGAGACATAGGCTGGCTGAATGGATAAGAAAATACAGGCCAAGTATATGCTGTCTCCAGGAAACACATCTAATCTGCAAGGATGCATATAGACTAAAAGTAAAAGGGTGGAGATCAGAATTCCAAGCAAGTGGAAGCCAAAAGAAGGCTGGCATGGCAGTTCTAATTTCAGACAATTTAGTTTTTAAACCAACAAAAGTAGCAAAAGACAAAGAGGGGCATTATATAATGATGAAGGGCACAATTCAACAAGAAGAGGTAACAATTTTAAATATATATGCACCCAACTTAAGTGCACCCAGATTCATAAAGCAAACCTTACTGGAGCTAAGCAAATGGATTAATAGCAACTCCATAATCACCAGAGATTTCAACACCCCACTGACGGCACAAGACAGATCCTCCAAACTGAAAATTAATAAAGAAATAATGGACTTAAACAAAACTCTAGAACAATTGGGTCTCACTGACATTTACCGGACATTCTACCAAAAATCCACTGAATATATGTTCTTCTCATCACCTCATGGGACATTCTCTAAGATTGAGCATATCCTAGGACACAAAGTAAACCTCAAGAAATTTAAAAAAATAGAAATCATACCGTGTATCTTCTCAGATCACAGTGGAATAAAAGCAGAAATCAACCCTAAGAGAGACTCACATCTCTACACAAAAATGTGGAAATTAAACAACCTCCTACTAAATGACTATTTCATAAATGAAGAAATCAAGATGGAAATAAAAAAAAATCTATGAACAGAATGACAATGCGGAGACAAGTTATCAAATCCTCTGGCACACAGCTAAAGCAGTTCTGAGAAGAAAGTTTATCTCCATAAATGCCTATAACCAAAAGTCAAAAAGATCACAAATACACAATCTAATGAAACGACTCAAAGAGCTGGAAAAAGAAGATCAGACCAACCCCAAACCCCGCAGAAGAAGTGAAATCAACAAGATCAAATCAGAACTAAACAAAATTGAAAACAGGGAAGCTATTCAGGATATTAATAAAACAAAAAGTTGGTTCTTTGAAAAAATAAAGAAAATCGACATGCCATTGGCTAAGGTAATGAAAAGCAGAAAAGAGAAATCTCTAATAAGCTCCATCAGGAAAAATAAAGGAGATATCACAACTGATCCCAAAGAGATACAAAGTATAATTTATGAATACTACAAAAATCTTTATGCACACAAACTGGAAAATGTGGAGGAAATGGACACATTTCTAGAAACACACAGTGTCCCTAGGCTCAACCAGGAAGAAAGAGATTTCCTGAACAGACCAATCTCAACAGCTGAAATAGAAACAGAAATTAAAAATCTCCCTAAAAGAAAAGTCCTAGTCCAGATGGTTTCACACCCAAATTTTACCACACGTACAAAGAAGAACTAGTACCTATCTTGCAGAAACTATTCCACAACATCGAGAAGAACGGAAACTTCCCTGACACCTTTTATGAAGCGAATATTACTCTGATACCAAAACCAGGAAAGGATGCAACAAAAAAAGAAAACTACAGACCAATATCCCTAATGAATATAGGTGCAAAAAATTTCAACAAAATCTTAGCTAACCGAATCCAGACGCTTATCAAAAAAATAATCCATCATGACCAAGTGGGCTTCATCCCAGGGATGCAGGGATGGTTCAACATTCGTAAATATATAAATGCAATTCACCACATAAACAGAAACAACAACAGAGACCACATGATTCTTTCAATAGATGCAGAAAAAGCTTTTGACAAAATTCAACACCCTTTCATGATACGAACACTTAATAAAATAGGCATAGAAAGAACATACCTAAAACTAATATATAAGCCATATATGACAGATATACAAACCATATATGACAGACCCATAGCCAACATCATACTGAATGGGGAAAAATTGAAAGCATACCCACTTAGAACTGGAACCAGACAAGGCTGCCCACTATCTCCACTTCTATTCAACATAGTGCTGGAAGTCCTGGCTACAGCAATCAGACAGGAAAGTGGAATTAAAGGTATCCATATAGGGGAAGAAGAGATCAAACTTTCACTGTTTGCTGATGATATGATATTATATATAGAAAACCCCAAAGATTCAACCAAGAAACTCCTGGAACCGATAAATGAATTTAGTAAAGTCTCAGGATACAAAATCAATACACAGAAATCAGACACATTCGTATATGCCAACAACAATCAAATTGAGAACCATATCAAAGACTCGATTCCCTTCACTATTGCAACAAAGAAATTAAACCTAGGAATATAATTTAAACCTAGCAATATACTTAACCAAGGAGGTAAAAGACCTCTACAGGGAGAACTATGAAACACTGAAGAAGGAAATAGTATAGGATGTAAACAAATGGAAATCCATACCATGATGGTGGATTGGCAGACTCAACATCATTAAAATGTCTATACTACCCAAACTGATCTACAGATTCAATGCAATACCTATTAAAATCCCATAAGCATTCTTCACAGATATAGAAAAGAAAAATAATTTTACGCTTTGTATGGAACCAAGGAAGACCCCAAATATCAAAAGCAATTCTAGGCAACAGAAACAATATGGGAGGTATTAATATGCCAGATATCAAACTATACTACAAAGCTGTAGTAATTAAATCAATCTGGTATTAGCACAAAAATAGGAATATTGACCAGTGGAACAGATCTGAGAATCCTGATATAAAACCATCCTCATATAGCCATCTAATCTTTGACAAAGCAGACAAAATCTTACGCTGGGGAAAAGAATCCCTTTTCAATAAATGGTGCTGGGAAAACTGGATAGCCACTTGTAGAAGGCTAAAGCAGGACCCACACCTTTCACCTCTCACAAAAATCAACTCATGCTGGATAACAGACTTAAACCTAAAATATGAAACTATTAGAATTCTAGAGGAAAATGTTGGAAACACTCTCCTAGACATCGGCCTAGGCAAAAAGTTTATGAAGAAGTCTCCAAAGTCAATCACAGCAGCAACAAAAATAAATAAATGGGACATGATCAAACTAAAAAGCTTCTGTACAGCCAAAGAAACAGTCATGAAAGTAAACAGACAACCTACAGAATGGGAGAAAATTTTTGTATCCTACGCATCTGATATGGGGCTGATAACTAGAATATACTTAGAACTCATGAATATCAGCAAGAAAAAATCAAATAACCCTATTAAAATGTGGGCAAAGGACATGAACAGAAACTTTTCTAAAGAAGACAGAAGAATGGCCAACAAACATATGAAAATATGCTCAACATCTCTAATCATCTGGGAAATGCAAATCAAAACCACAATGAGATATCACTTAACTCCAGTGAGAATGGCCTTTATCAAAAAGTCTCCAAACAATAAATGCTGGTATGGATGCAGAGAGAGAGGAACACTCCTACACTGGGGTGGGACTTCAAACTAGTTCAACCTCTCTGGAAAACTATATGGAGATACCTTAAAGTGACACAAGTGAATCTACCATTTGATCCAGCAATCCCATTACTGGGCATCTGCCCAATAGATCCAATGATACTCTACAAAAAAGACACCTGCAGTTGAATGTTTACAGCATCACAATTCATAATTGCAAAGCTGTGGAAACAGCCCAAGTGCCCATCAATCCAAGAGTGGATTAATAAAATGTGATATATGTATACCATGGAGTACTATTCAGCTCTAAGAAACAACGGTGATATAGCACATCTTATATTTTCCTGGTTAGAGCTGGAACCCATAGTACTAAGTGAAGTATCCCAAGAATGGAGAAACAAGTACCACATATATTAACCAGCAAACTGGTATTAACTGAGTAGCACCTAAGTGGACACATAGGTACTGGCAGTTATAGGTTATAGGGCAGGTGGGAGGGGGGTGGTGAGTGGGTATATACATACATAATGAGTGAGATGTGCACCATCTGGGGGATGGTCATGCTGGAAACTCAGACTTGTGGGGGGCGAGGGGAAAAGGGCATTTATTGAAACCTTAAAATCTGTACCCCCCATAATATGCCAGAATAAAAAATAAAAAGAAATAAAGGCTAATAAATTACTCTGCATAAAAGAGCAAAAAAAAAAAACTGAAAAAAAAGACAGAAAGATCACAATTTAACAATGTAATGACACATATCGAGGAAGTAGAAAAGGAAGAGCAAACCAATTGCAAACCCAGCAGAGGAAAAGAAATAACTAAAATCAGAGCAGAAGTAGATGAAATCAAATACAAGATAATAATACAGAAGATCAACAGAAAAAACGTTCATTCTTTGAGAAGATAAACAGAATTGATAGACCAGTAACAGAAGGAAAAGCCCCAAATAAGCTCAATCAGAAATGAAAAAGGAGGTATTACATCTGATACTGGAAATACAAAATATCATCTGTGAATATTATGAAAATTTCCATGCACGTAAATTCTAAACTGTGAACAAGACAAATTCCTGGAAAAATACAGCTTCTAAAGACTCAATCAGGTGGAAATAGAACTCCTGAATAGACCAATAATGAGCAATGAGATTGAAGCAGTGATAAAAAGTCTTCCAACAACAACAACAACAAAAAGCCTCTGACCATATGGATTAACAGCTGAATTTTATCAGACCTTCAAAGAAGAGTTGGTATTCATACTACTGAAATTAATCCATAACATTGAGAAGTAGCGAAATCTCCCCAACTCATTCTATGAAGCCAGTATCACCTTGATATCAAAGCCAGGAAAGGACACAACTAAAAAAGAAAACTAGAGATCAAAATGTCTCATGAATATAGATGCAAAAATCCTCAGTAAAATACTAGCAAACTAAATTCAACAGCATATCAAAAAAAAAAAAATCCACCATGACCAAGTGGGCTTCATCCTGGGGATGCAAGGATGATTCAGCATACATAAATCAATAAATGTGATTCATCACATAAACAAAAGCAAAAACAAAGACCATATGATCATATCAACAGATGCAGAAAAAGCATTTGACAAAATTAAGTACCCTTTCATGGTAAAAATCCTCAATAAACTTGGCATAGAATTAATAATTCTCAAAAATTATAAAAAACATATATGACAAATACATAACCAGCATCCTACAAAATGGTGAAAAGTTGAAAGCATTCCCACTAAGAACTGGAGCAATGCAATGATGCCCACTATCACCACTTCTATTCAACTTATTTCTGGAAGTCCTACCCAGAGCAATCAGTCAAGAGAAAGAAATTGAAGGTATCCATATTGGGAAAGAACAGGTCAAACAATATCTTTTGCTAATGATATGAGCTTATATCTAGAAAACCCCAAAGATTCCACCATGACACTCCTGGTATTTATAAATAAATTCAGCAAATACTCAGGTTAAAAATCAATGTATACAAATCGGTAGCATTCCTATACACCAAAAACAGTCAAGCTGAGAGTCAAATCAATGACTTAATAGTTTTGACAATAGCTATATAGAAAATAAAATACCTAGGAATACAGTTAACCAAGGATATGAATGATCTCCACAAAGGGAATTATGAAATACTAAGGAAAAAAAAAAGTCTGGTGATAAAAACAAATGGAAAAACATAACGATGCTCATGGATTGGTAGAATCAACATTGTTAAAATGCCCATATTCACAAAGTGATTTACAGATCAATGCAATCCCCATCAAAATACCAATGTCATATTTCACAGATCTTAGAAAAATAATTCTACAATTTGTTTGCAACCAGAAAAGAACCTGAATAGCCAAAGCAATATTTTAAAAAAGTAACAAATCTGGAGGCATCACATTACCATGTTTCAAACTAAATGCAAGACTATAGTAAGCAAAACAGCATAGCATTGGCATAAAAATAGACACATAGACCAATGGAACATAACTGAAAACCCAGACATAAAACAATCCACATACTGCCAACTGATCTTTGACGTACCAAACAACAATATATACTTGGGAAAAGAATTACTATTCAATAAATGGTGCTGGGATAACTGGATAGCCACATTCAGAAGAATGAAACAGGATCCATATCTCTCACTTGTCATAACAATTAACTCAAGATTGATAAAAGACTAAAATGTAAGGCATGAAACCATAAGAACTCTAGAAAATATCAATTTTAAATCATACTTATTTCTACCTATCAGATATAGTCCTTGTTAACATTTTTGTTTTATTTGTTTATGAGTATTATTTTAATAGAATGATTATATACATATAATTTTATAGCCAATTTTTATAAATTAATTTTTGTGAGTGGTGAGAGATATGGATCCTGTTTCATTCTTCTGCCTGTGGCTATCCAATTCTCTCAGCACCATTTATTGATGGGGATTCTTTTCCCAAGTGTACATTGTTGTCTTCTTTGTCAAAGAGGACTTGGCTGTGTGTGGATGGTTTTATATCTGGTTCTCTGTTCTGTTCCATTGGTCTAGGTCTCTAGATTTTTGTCAATGCTATGCTGTTTTGGTTACTATAGCCTTGTAGTATAATTTGAAGTCTGGTAATATGATGCATTCAGACTTGTTCTTTTTGCTTAAGATTGCTTTGGCTATTCAGGCTCTTTGCTGATTCCAAATGAAGTGCAGAATTATTTTTTTCTAGATACGTGAAACATGTCATTGGTATTTTGATGGAGATTCCATTGAATCTGTAAATCATTGTGGGTAGTATGGACATTTTAACAGTGTTGATTCTACCAATCCACGAGCATGATATGTTTTTCCATTTGTTTGTGTCATCTGTAATTTCTTTCCCTCAGTGTTTCATAGTTCTCTTTGTAGATATTTTACCTCTTTGGTTAAGCACATTTCTAGGTATTATTTTTAATTTTTTGTGGCTATTGTGGATGGCACTGTGTTTTTATTTGACTCCCAGCCTGACTCTTATTGGTGTATAGGAATGCTATTGATTTGTGTACATGGATTTTGTAACCTGAGACTTTGCTGAATTTATTTATCAATTCCAGGAATCTCTTTGTGGAGTCTTGGGATTTACTAAATATAAGATCATATTGTCATCAAAAGGCAATAGTTTGATCTACCCAAATAGATTTCCTGACAAATTCAGACAATGTTTAATCCTCCATCCTTTGCTTTCTTGTCACTTATATGCAAAACATAAAAAGTACATAATTTTAATCTACAAAATTGTCCTCTTATTTCTAGCTATAAATATTGATTACTCAATATGATAATTTTCTGATGGTAAGAATTTATTTTTCCATGTAATTTCTGTTGATTAAATATAAAGGACTCTATTATTTTGCTATAAATTACATACTTAACTCCAGAATAATCATTCCTTAATTAAATATTGATGTGTGGCAAGAAGGAAACAAATATGTATATAGCCAGCCTGAAAATAAATCAAAGCCTATTTCCTGTCCATGTTATAAATTGTAATCTTCCTTAAAGCAAGCCATTATTTAAAAAACTAAAGTACAAAATAAAGTATAGGATATATTTGTTATATTGTTAAGAAGAATTTTATTTGAAATTGTTCATCCTAAGATACAAGATGATGTTTGAGGATGTTTGCAATTTAACTGCATTTCCATTTTCTTTCCTTGGCTTGTTGAGTAATCTGTTCCATAATGTGTTTTTATAATTCAGGGAGATGAAAAGTGAAATTGATAAAGATGCATAATTGGTTTCTCTTTTTATTGGGTGCTTCTGTTCAAAGTTTTATGCTATCTTCCTGTACAATCTTAAAATTCAAAGAAGACTTTGCAGATGGTATTTAAAATGTTTCTCTTTAAGCTGTTTCAGTCCACAGTATTATGTTCTATGTCTTAGAAGAAATAATTAGAGTCTTGAGAAGCAAAATGATGTTGTCATAGGTTGGGTGTTTTATTTTAGCTTGAATAAATGAAAAATAAATGGACATTTTAGAAGTAATTCACATTACTTCAGTTATAATCAAATACTTTATTCAATCCTCAGAAATGTGGATGAGATCCTGCACAAGTATTTTTGAACTAGAGAAAATCTGGATTTTCAAATAACAAACAGCTTTAGTTTCAGAGATTGCCAATAGGGACATCTTTGCATTAAATGATAATTTAGTTTAGTTATATCACATGTTGCCACACTTGGTCTGAATATACCTGGACTACTATAATAAGCAAAAAAAAAAACTCTTATAATTTAATTATCTTCCCTTCTATTTTAAAATCATTGGCCCTGAAAATTCAATAAATTGCACAAATAATAGTCCCAATTAAATAAGTAATTGAAGTATAAATCCAGATATTCCTTAACTTAGTTTGTGCCTAAAATATGTCAAAATATTCATAATAGTTAATTTAAATTTAGATAGATAAGAGATGCATTGGATTGATGAATGGATAGATATATAGACAAATGTTAAGAAATAAGTATTGTAATGAAAAACAAAAGCTATGGAGTAGGACCACTCTCTACCGAAGTCTTTTAAGGGAACTTACTAAGTAATCCATACTAGATTGCTTCAGACTTGATGTAAATTAAAGTAATAAAAAATAACATTGTGGTTTCTGGATATAATAGGACAACTTTTTAGCGCAGGCAAATCATGTTCATTTAGTGATTCCTTATATCCACACATATATACTTAGTTCTTCATGTGTACTCAGGGACATAGTAGATGCTTTGGATACAACAATGTAAACAAAAACCTTATTCTGGTCCTTAAGAAGACTTTATTAGTTGAAAAAGCAAGAACAACACATACACATATACACACAGGCCAGGTGTGGCAATTTATGATATAACAACTGAATTGGCCTATTTTCTGTGCTGTCAGAACAAATAGTTCAAAATTAGCTAGATGAAATTTATTCACCAATATATACAAATGTAAGAAAACATGACATTCCAATGTCTGTATCAACTGAAATATTCTTATTATCATGATCTTTACAATCTTTACTTCTTTTGCTTCTCAAAGGAAGCACAAATTATAGTTTGAAATAATTAAGAGTAATAGAGGCATGGGGAAAAATGTTGATTTGCCAAATTATATATTACTAGTTGTTTTGTTCCATATTATGCTTTTATTTTGTCCCATTTTCATATAATAAAGTTGCTGCTTTATAAAATTGATTTTAAAACATGAATATCTATTTGCTTGACCAAAGATTACTGTATCTTCTTGGCTTTGGCTTCAAATATTGCAAAGCAGCATCTGATGATCCTTTGGTGGGGAAAAATCTACTCCGATCATGATTGATTGTTAGGTTATGGCGCTGAGTGAAGTGGTTTTAAACATTAGCAAGTGCTTCATGATGAATAACTGTTAAATACAGTTTTGAAGACCACTGGTTTTTAAACCAAATCATACTGTTAAAAAAAAGAAGCAGCAGCAAAGGAGTAAGCTAATTGTAAGATGTGGCTAAAAGAAGCTAATCTATTCTTAACCTCACTTTATAAGTGACAGCAAAATTAAATGGAGACAATCATGAATCACAGGAGGATGAGAGTTGGGTAACTAATTGGCCTATTTTCTGTGCTGTCAGAATCCTCTCAAGCAATTTTCTTCAATTATAACTGCAAATCAGCATGCTATTTCCTCCACATGAACTATCCATTGCCTGAGGACTAACTAGGTATCCTGGGACAACTCATGATAAATTGCTGGAGACCGTTTTCCACTAGTGAATAATTACAGGAAGTTCACAATGAACTATCAGTATTACATCTCTCTAAAAGTCCATGGTGAAGAAAATCCACAAAAAATAGCATTACATGCAAAAGGCTGACAGCCTTGATCATCAACAAGAAATAGATCAATCAGCTGGCAAACCCTATGAAACAAAACAAAGCAAAACAGAAACCAAAATACTGTCCCTATTTGCTCATCTCTCTGCTGGATGTGCTTGGCCCACTGAGTGTCAAATAAATGCTGTGCTAGCCAGAGACTTCTTATAGTTTCAGATTGAATTGTGCTTTTGTTCTGTAATATTAGTTGAATCAATTCTGTTACTCAGAATGACATATTCTCACTTATGTCATCTGATTATATAGGTTATTGTGACATATAAATCTAGTCATCTACACATCAACATCCCCAGAGTATTCTCTTAGAAGTGAAAAAAAACACTATAGTTTCAGGTTTTCAGTGTTTACAAAATTAATTAGTCAAATATTCTATTATTTCCAAAATTTGTGTTTCTTTTTTGTAAATAAGGTAGCCATCTGACAAGCAATTTCAAGAACTTCCAGAGAAGTGACCTTATCTTCTATGGCAATACCCAATTGCAAAAAAGAAAATAAAATGCTTTGGGGAGCCTCTATAATACATGCTATGTATTTTTATAACAGTCTTTTCAGTTTTAGTATTCTTATTTGTCATCCAGTATATTAAAATCCATGTCATAAGAAAACATTACCATGATGTCCAATCCATTTTATTATACCATAGTGAATTTAATTAGGTAACTAATACTGTAAGAGTATTTTGAGTCTGTCTTTAGCTCTTCTTTCAAAGCATTTATTTGGGGATTTTACACAAAGTGTGCATTCAATAAATAATTTTAAAGCATGATATTTTTAAAGCATAGATCTATTAGGTATGACACAGAAATTTACACGTTGAAAGGAAAGTTAACCCTTGGCATTTATATGACTTCTTTTGGGAAGTAATGTTCAATTAAAGGTGAAAAGACATTTAGCCAGTTGAAGAAAGGTTTTTTTTTCCTTTTATTTCATTATATTATGGGGGTACAGGGTACAGATATTGTTAGAGTTACATATATTGCCCCTGCCAACCCTCCCCCCACCATGCCAGAGTTTCAAGCATGTACAACCCCCAGGTGGTGCATACTACACACATTATGTAAGTATACCCCCTTCCCCTCCTCCCCCCCACCTGCCCACCACCAGATAAAAGTTTTTTTGTTCTTTTTAGACATTTTGGTTACATTGTGTATCTTTTTTTTACATTGTGTATCTTTGCCTCTACCTAATAAGAGTTAGAGATAGTCTCTTCCCCCAAAAAATGCTCGCCATATCCCTAGGATGTGGATTCCCCCACCTGAATACCTGGTGAGTACTACCACCATTTGAGCACCATAATTTTAATAAGTCAGTACCAATTTGATGGCGAGTAGATGTGGAGCCCACTTTCTTGGTCTTGTGTTGCCTCACTTTGGATAACAGGAATAAGCTTAATCCAGGATAGCATGAATAGTCCTAGCTCACTGTAGTTTCTTAGAATTGAGTAATATTCCATTGTGAACATATATCAAATTTTAATTATCCACTTCTGAATTGACGGGCACTTGGGTTGTTTCCATGACCTTGCAATAGTGAATTGTGCTGCAATAAATATTTGGGTGCAGATGTCTTTATAATAGAATGTCTTATGCTCTTTTCAGTAGATGCCCAACAATGCTATTGCAATGTCGAATGGTATTTCTATTTCTAGCTGTTTGAAGTATCTCCAAATTCTTTTCCACAAAGGTTGCACTAGTTAGCAGTCCCACCAACTGTAGGAGTGTTCCTGTCTCTCCACGTCCTCACCAGCATTTGTTGTTTGGGGATTTTTTGATACAGACCATTCTCACTAGTGTTAGGTGGTATCTCATTGTGGTTTTGATTTGCATTTCTCTGATGATTAGAGATGTTGAGTATTTTTTTATATGTTTGCAGGCCATTATTCTGTCTTCTTTGGAAAAGTTTCTGTTCATTTCCATTGCCCATTTCTTGATGGGGTTGTTTAATTTTTTCTTATTAATTCTTTTAAGCTCTAGATAGATTCTTGTTATTAGACCTTTATCAGAAGTGTAGAGAGGAAATATTTTCTTCCACTCTGTGGGTTGTCTATTTGCTCTAATGATAGTTTCCTTGGCTGTGCAGAAACTGTTTAATTTGATCAGATCCCATTTGTTTATTTTTTCTGCTGTGGCTATTGCCTTGGGGGTCTTCCTCGAAAATTCTTTGCCTAGACCAATATCTGATAGGGTTTTCCCAACATCTTCTTCTAGGATTCTTAAGGTTTCATGTCTTAGGTTTAAGTCTGTTATCCATTGAGTGAATTTTTGTGAGAGATGAGAGGTAGGGATCCTGGTTCAACTTTCTGCAGCACCATTTATTGAAGAGGGATTCTTTTACCCATTGTATATTTTTGTCTCCTTTATCGAAGATTAGGTTACCGTATACTGAAGGTTTCATCTCTAGAATCTCAGTCTTTTCCAAATATCTATGCTTCTTTTCTTGTGCCAGTCCCAGGCTGATTTAACTATTATTGCTTTATAGTACAGTTTGAAGTCAGGAAGACTGATGCCTCCCAGTTTGCTCTCTTTATTTAAGATTGCTTTGGCTATACAAGGTTTTTTCCAGTTCCATACAAAGTGAAGAATTATTTTTTCTGGTTCTGTAAAGAATGATGGTGGCATTTTGATGGGGATTGCATTAATTCTGTAGATCACTTTAGGTAATATTGACCTTTTAACAGTATTGATTCTACCAATCCATGAACAAGGTAGATTTTTCCATCTGTTTAAATCTTCTGCAATTTCTTTTTTACTGTTTTGTAGTTCTCCTTGCATAAATCTTTCATATCTTTTGTTAAGTATACTCCTAGATATTTAATTTTCTTTGGGGCTATAGTAAAGGGTATTGTGTTTTTGATTTGAGTTTCTGCTTGATGGTTCTTTGCATATATGAATGCTTCTGATTTGTGTATATTGATTTTGTAACCTGAAACTTTAATAAATTCATTTATTAAATCTAGGAGTCTCTTGGATGAGTCCATGGGGTTTTCTCGATATAATATCATATCATTGGCGAAGAGCGAGAGTTTGATCTCATCTGCCCCCAGTTGGATGGCCTTAATACCCTCTCTTGCCTGATTGCTATAGCTAGGACTTCCAGTGCTATGTTGAATAGAAGAGGAGATAGTGGACATCCTTGTCTAGTTCCTGTTCGAAAAGGGAATGATTTCAATTTTTCCCTATTCAGAATGATATTAGCAGTGGGTTTGTCATACATGGATTTGATAAATTTAAGGTATGAGCCATCTATGCCTATTTTGTTAAGAGTTTTTATCATAAAGGTGTGTTGGACTTTGTCAAATGCTTTTTCTGCATCTATTGACGGAATCATATTGTCTTTATCTTGATTTTATTTATGAGGTGAATTTCATTTATAGATTTGAGTATGTTGAACCAGCATTGCATCCCTGGAATAAAGCCCACCTGGTCATGGTGAATTATTTTTTTTGATGTGCTGCTGAATTCTATTTGCTAGAATTTTATTTAGGATTTTTGCATCTATATTCATGAGGTATATGGGTCTGTAATTTTCTTTTTTCGTTGCGTCCTTTCCTGGCTTTGATATCAAGGTGATATTGAATTCGTAGAATGAGTTAGGAAGGATACCATCCTTCTCAATGGTGTGGAATAGTTTCTGTAGTATAGGTATGAGTTCATCTTTGTATGTTTAGTAAAACTCTGAAGTGTAGCCATCTGGCCTGAGACTTTTCCGTTTCGGGAGGTTTTTCATTACTGCTTCAATTTCTGAGCTTGAGATTGGTCTATTCAGGAATTCCGTTACGTCCTGGGTGAACACAGGGAGGTTGTATGAATCCAGGAATTTGTCTGTTTCCTCTTCATTCTGTAGTTTTTGGGCATATAGTTTTTTATAGTAGTCAAACATAATGTTTTGTAATTCTGTGGTATCTGTTGTGATCTCTCCTTTTTCATTTTTTATTGAGTTTATTAGAGTCCTTTCCCTTTGAGTCCTTGTCAATCTAGCAAGAAGGCCATCAATTTTTTTTATCTTTTTGCAAAACCAGTGAAGCAAGGTTTTGAGGAGACAAGAACACATCTTTGTTCTGTAAAGAATCTTGTAGATGCCTACAAATAGAACTTGGAATATGTAAACACATCAAGTATTCTTTAAAAGAAGTAGATTGAACTCTCTTAAGAACTATTCAGCAACTCAAGCAAAGCTACATTTATTCTTTAGTTTTGTTTGGTTTTATCCTCAGATTGGTTTAACTGTTACCACAGAAAATCTGCATATCAAAGTATGAATTTAATGGTGGCGGATTACATTGTCTTTTTGGTACTTTTAGTGTTTCATGTTTTTAATAATTCTTTCAATGATTAGACACCATATTGAAAAGAATTTAATCTACCCTGCATAGCAAGAGTTCACATTTTTAAAACAATAAAACAAATATTTTTGTGTGAGTCAGTCAAAATAAAACTGTGTATACAATTAAAGGTATATGTATAAATGTACATGTATAATGTACATGTATAAATGTATATGTATAACTTAAATTTAGGTGGGAGATTGACAATATTGAACATTTTTGTAGTTGTAGTGACAGTAAAATTGTATGATCCAACTAATACCAATGTATCTTTTCTATATTGGAAACTTTGTGAAGTCAAACCCTTGCTTATTTTATTTACCTCATACTATGGTGCTAAGATAGTACTTAGCAACATAGTGTTTGCTTGGTAAATATTTGTTGAATGAATGCTTGAATAAGTCATTAAAATAAACACAAAATGCCATGATAAAATATCTTCATAAGAAAAGTAAAATAAGCCTCTTTCCTCTTGCCAGCCACCCATAATGCCAAAAGGAAATAAGGCTAATGGGAAGAAGGTGGTCTTGAACTCCTGCAATTGTGAAGAAATAGGAGACCCAGAAAGTACTAAATCCCTTGTTTGAGAAAAGGCTCAAGAATTTTGGTATTGGACAGGACATTCAACCTAAAAGTTACCTTATATACCTTGACAAATGGCCCTGCTACATCTACCTGCAGCAGCAGAGAGCTATCTTCTATAAGCAGTTGAAAGTGCCTCCCACGATTAACCAGGTCACTGAGGCTTTAAACCTCCAAATAGCTACTCAACTGCTTAAGCTAGCACAAAAGTACAGACTAGAGACAAAGAAAGAGAAAAGCAGAGACCGTGGGACTGAGTTGAGAAGAAAGCTGCTGGCAAAGAGGATGTCACCACCAAGAAACCACCCATCCTTGGAGCAGGGGTTAATACTGTCACTACCTTGGTGGAGAATATGAAGTTTCAGCTGGTGGTGATTGCACATGAGTTATGGATCTTATCAAGTTGGTTATAAATCTGCCTGGCTATGTGTTGTAAGGTGGGAGTTCCCTACTGCATTATCAAGGGGAAGGTCAGATTGGGATATCTAGTCAACAGGAAGACCTGCATCACCACTACCTTCACACAGGTTAACTCTGAAGACAAAAGCAGCTCTGGCTAAGCTGATGGATACAAAGACATATATAAGATAATCTATCACTAGAAAGGTAAATCCTGGGTTCAAGATCTGTGGCTCAAATTACCACGCTGGAAAAGGCAGTCTAAAGAACTTGCCACTAAACATTATACATGTGGATAATGATAGCTACACACAGTAGCAATTCCAGTTTCTAAAATAAAACAAAAAATCTATAAATGGGATCACCTTTTATTACTCTTTAACTTTAGGTGAACTTGAAGTAGACTTGACATTTATATCTATTCAGGTCAGACACTCTTAACTCTAACATGGTGCAATTCCAAGAATCCCTCAGGAAAGATTGTTCAGTCTTAATGAATGCATACACTTGCTTTATGTTTTCCCAAAGCAAAGTGAGGCTCAGTTTGAGTTTGGCTAATATCCAGGGTTGAAGAGCAAAATAAACATGAGATGACTGTGAATATATTAATCAATAATGCAGAGCATTGTTAGTTTTTTTAAAAAAGAAAAAAAAAAGATAGTAGGTTACTTCTTCAAAAACCATCTCGGAGGAGAGCTTGGTTAATGGGTACAAAAATACAGTTAGACAAAAAGAATAAGTTCTAGTGTTCAATAGCACAGTTGATTGACTCTAATCAACAATAATTTAGTGTACATTTCAAAACAGGCAGAAAAGAAGATTTGGAATGTTTTCAACACACATAAATGATAAATATTTGAGGTGATGGATATCCCAATTACCCTCATTTGATCATTACACATTATATGCATGTATCAAAATATCACATGTTCCCTATAAAGAAGTACAATTATGTATTATGAATGTAAAAATTAACAAGGTTTATACTTTGGAAAAAGGAGAGCTTTATTTCTCATAAAGGGTAGCCACCTGTTGGGCAGCCATTCCAACAGGTTGGGAAGCAGAGCCCTAGACAGAAGCCAGGCACACAGAAGCCAGGCTTCAAAGAAGAGACAAAGAGCAACAGGAGATTATACTGATCAGACTGGTCAAATACACATATTTAACAAGCTATAGGAGGAGACACTACTATTTATGAATGGAAATCATACACGTGTAATTTCCCTTGCTCTCTCCTATCCCATCATGGCTGGGAACTCAGTTTTAAGGTGTTTCTGGGGTCCCCTTGGCCAAGAGGGATCCATTCATTTAGCAATGGGCTTAGGATTTATTTTTAATTCACAGTATCAATTTTAAAAAATGTCTCAGGCATCTAACAAACATGTAGCCTATAGACCTAGCTAATGCTCAAGTAGCCTCCATGGTTCTTATGGACCCACAGAAGAAGGCCCAGTTTACCCTGGGATCAGAAATATGAAATTATTTCAAAAACTTTATGTATTATATCTTAATTTACAGAGTCAGGACCTGGATTTTGAGTGATTTGAGAAATCGGTTTTGAAAAAGGTACAGTAGATAGTTAAGCAACAATAACAAAATTTATACAATACAAAGATTGGTTTATTATTATTTAGATCAAGTCATTCATTCTAATCCTAAAAAGCCCAACAGAGCTATAGAGATTTAGATAAGGCACAATAAGCCAAATAGCTACAAAGAAAAAATAGCTTGGGATAAACTGGCATATAGACAATCAATGAGGATACTTTAGTCTGGAGAACTTCCTTCAAAATGTATCAGGCCACTAGCCCTGTTTTGATTACAATGTGAAACATTGAGTTGGTCATTAAGACATGTTGTGGTTAGATTAATTAATGTGGTTTTTAATTGTTTTCATCTTTAACCTATAATTAGTCTCTCAAAAACAAAGACCATGTATATTGAATTAAATGAATATACTGAGTACCTACTATGTACTGGGAACTGCAGGGGATACCAAATAATAAAATATAATCCCTTTCCTCAAGAAGTTTAAAGCTATTAGGAAAGATAAACATGGTTCACCTGTGTGCAACTAACTAATGCAAGAAAAGGTAAGTTGAAATATATGTTATAATAAAACAATTTATCAGGGAAGAATGTCCAATTTGTTGATTAATTATTTAAAAAATTACCTAAAAGGAATTTCAAAGTTTTGGGGTCTTGTATAGTTTGCTTCTTTAAGTCCTATACTACTTTTTCCAAACATTGGACAGAAATGTTTATTTTACAGTCATAAAAATGTGGGGAGTCTCATTAGGATACTAAAAGCAAAAAAGTATGTATAGAGGGAAAGGGATATATAAAATAGATAGAAAGGTATAGATATATAGATATAGATGAACACACAAAATGCCTAGAATATCTTAAGTTAGATTTAGTATTTATTTAGTGCAGCAATTGAATCTACTATCTTTTAAAATTTAGTTAGCAAATACTTACATAGTGCTAACTATGCATCAGCCATTATTTTAAGTAATTTTCTATAATTCATTTGGTTTATTTAATTCTCACAACTTTTAGAAATGGGTATACCATAATCTTCAGTTTAAATAAAGCACAGAGAGGTTAAATAACATCCCCACTTACTTCTTATGTGACTACTTACAAAGTTGGGAAGGGAGAAATCATTTGCTGTAGCACTATCCCTTTATTTGTCTTTTTAATGAGCAGTGATTTCAAGTTACTTACCTCCTTCCTGGTATCTTACATTGTCTCACACATTTTGTTTTACCTTTCTAGATAAGAATTTCAGGGCTTTTCTCTGCTGCCCTCAATTAAAATACATATATTTAAAGGACTTGCTAGGTGATGGTATGCAAATGCCTGATAACCTTCTATGGATAAGGTAGCAAATATGTTTAATCATATATTTACTACTTCAAATCTAATAGCTGTCCTTCTCAGAGGCACTAGATAGAAGAGTTCAGTTCAGGTGTTCAGGCACCTATGCTAGTTATTATCCTTGTGTTATCTCATTTGATACCCACCACAATACTGTGAGAGAGTTATTGTCTTCTCATTTCACATATGTGGAAACAGACTCAGAAGACTCAGATAACATGACAAAGGACTGGTATTTGAACCAAGGTATCTCTAACTCCAAATTCTGTGCTTTTCCCACTCTTGAAGATATTCTGCCCTAATACCAAGCTGGAGAATACCTGACATGTATGCTTCCACTCACCTCTCCCATGCCCTTGGTAGTCATTACTAATTAGTCACAATCCTTCTCAGCCCAGTACTCTAGGCCACCACTACAAAGTGATCAGGGTTGACATGGGAGATAAAGTAGCTTTATCACCTTTGCCACAATCCAAATGTGAAACTTTTCATTTTATATGTTTAAATGTCTTTAAGACTTTTAATTTAAATGATGTCAAATCTATCCACAGTTGTTTTCACACAACACTCCACTGAGACTGGAGGGAAAAACAGAAGGCAAGGATCAAGGCTAAATTTTAGCACTATGTTAGATTTTCCAAAAATGGAATTATATAGGGTTAAACATAATCTAAAACAAGTTATTTTTCTACATCTAGATCAGCAATATTCTTCACTGAACAAAATTAAAAGACAATTTTAAACTTAGGGCGATGATGTATAATTAAACACATAAATGTCAAATTCAGAAATAACCTGGAATTCAACCATGAAAATGTATATTTTAGAGTAATTAGCCCACTGCTAAGACACATTAAGGATGTATGAAGATGCGAGAGCCACCTGTTCCAAGTTAAACAGCAAACATGTATTCATTTAAAAGAACCCAAAAGCTTTAAAACACCATAAATAGCTAGTTTGCTGCTTTTCAGCATTAAGCACATGTCTAGGACTTTATTTCATAGAAAATGGCATGTATATGAAACTATTTGGTCCCCAATTCTATAACAATTAAATCAGTGTTAAGTATAACAGTTTAAGGTTATTGGAGATTAGTGGATATTATGATAAAAACACACATATATATTATTTCCATTGTAATATGCAGGATATGCCCTTTTTTCTTTACAGTATTTTTTCCCATATCACCACAATAATATCCCAATGATTTAATTTAGAAGATTTCATTGGAGATATGTATTAGTAAAAACTGCCTTTTCAAACAATATCAATGTTTGGAGTGGTACAGAGACCAAATTTATCTCACTGCCAATAATAATAGTAACAAATATAAAACAACAATGACATTCTAATATTTATATACCACTTTTGGTTCACAAAGCACTGCACCTACACTTTCATCATTTAATCTTCATAATAACCACCAGATTGCTTATAGTGTAGGTCACTGATTCTCACTTCCAGAATTATGATACAGTAGATCTCATTGGACCAAGAATCTGAACTTTACATACTCATTTGCAGCTGATTCTAAGGGAATAAATATCACTACTGAAAGTGCTGGTTAACTCAGACCAACAGTGTAGGCATCACATGAGAGCTTATAAGAAATGTTGAAACTTGGACCCCACCCAAGACCTACTGAATAGGAATTTGCATTTAATCAAGAGTTCCTGGGTGAGTCATATGTTCATTTAAGCTCAAGAAGCATTCCTCTAACTATACTTTAAAGGTAGATGTGGTTATCCTCTGTTTGAAGTTTAGTGTTATCTACAAAATAGGTATAATGAGTACTTGTTTCCAAAGATAGTTGTAAAAATAAAATGTGAATATAAAATTAGGAAGCTTTCAGTCAATGGTCTGTGTTCTGCTTATTAAGGGCCTTTAAGCCTCCACATAATGTGATCTGATACCAAAGAACGAAACAGGAGGACCAGAGAAAAGAGACATGAGTTTTTTTTAAGGGAACTTAGGTGCCAGGGCTCCAGTGATGGCTAGCCAGGCAATTCTCCATGCTGCACCCAGAAACAGCAAGTGGTTATATAGGCAAGCACAAACAAAGAAACATTAATTTGGGGATATGGTATGTGTCACCAGGTATGGTAGGGCAGTCTTCCATAAAGGTCAGCATGGTCTTTGTAGTGCTCCTCAGTAGGGTGGCCAGTCCCCTATGGCTTTCTTTGTTTTAACGCTGTAGGCCTCCCTGAGTGGATTGTGGTCAGGATCTCCAATTTCTCCACAGTCTCTCCTATCATTATCTTTCATTCATTTAACAAATCTTTTCCTTGAGGACTTGCTTCAAACCAAAGACTCTGTTAAGCTTGCTATATAAAATGGTAAAGAAGACAAATACAGCTACCGCCTTCATAGAGTTCATAGTTGAGTGCAGAACTTATAATTATCATCATCATTGTTATCATCATTGTCATTATCAATGTTATTGTAATGATTATTATTAGTAGTAAAATCAGATCTTAAAAGAATATAATAGAAATAGACTAGGAGAAGGAGAACCAAATGTCTCTCATCAGCAGATGTAATGCAAGCAAAAGCAAGGAAAATTAGTATATTAGTTTGGTTTCATGGTGAGAGAGGTCATGGCAAAAAGTACCTGTGGCTGGCTGAAGGAAATAATGGGAGGGAAAGAATGAGAAGGATAGGAAAAAATACATTACCTGGAACTGTAGAAATCATTTTCACAAAGTCATAGACAGTTCTTTATTGATGGGTGAAACATTTTGGACTGGATATTTAAAAAATAGGGAAAATAACACATGCAAATTGTCTCTAGCTCCTGCCTCAACATTTTCTTAGTTCTGGCCTCATTGAGGCTGTGTGTCCAGGGCTTACTTCTCCTGAAGAAGGTTTCAGAAATATGTTCTGTCCTGTTGTAAGAGTACTGACTCCACATGAATGTCCTTCCTTTCTTACAACCAAAGTAACTCTCTCACATGAATATGTGAATGGAAGGGAAGAAAAAAAATAATCACCCTACACAACTGCTTGACTCAAAGTTGGAGGGATAAAAAGTAATATATACTTAGATTGAATTCCTGACTGCCCCAAAGTACACACCAGGAACCCATTGCTTGCATTGACAAATCTCTTAATTAGAAGATAGGATTCACTCTAAATTAGAGAAACAGATTGAGATGCTCTCTTTAAAGATAAAGCCATTGAAAAGTGTGCAGCAGTTTGGTAGTGAAAAAGACAATTAGGCATATCACCTGGAGCCTCCTTGCATTTGCAGCAGTGAATGCACAAACAAAACAATTACTTCACTCAAGAGGTACTTCACCATGGCTGAGAGAGAGAATGGGATGAATCAATGCTGATGAGTATTTAACAAATGTCTTCTGAGATTAATTCCCACACAAAAAAACCAATCACTCTCACTACACTATTTTGGTTTACTTTTCCTGAAATTCCAGTGAATTTCCAAAAAAGAATATGAAGATCATACTTAGAACACAATTAGAAGCAAGCACTTTTCGATCCATGAATTTACTACGTCTAAGAATACCTATTGAGCCAGCTGTTTGGTGTCATTTCATTAATTAATTCATTCAAGGAGTAGCACTTATTTGGGGCACAACTCTCTACTAAACACACGATTATATTCAAATATGTAAAATAATAATTCACTGTCCTCCAGGATCTCATTAGCCAAATATTTGGCAAGATATTCCATTAGATAATTAGACAAAAATTAAGTCCATGTGTTACAAAATGTGTGAAAGAGAGCTGGCATGTGTGTGGGTGTTTCTGTGTGTATGTGTGCATGTGTGTGTGTGTACAGGAAGAAGGCTGTCAGAGAACAGTCAGAACATGAAGGATTCTTAGTAATGTGAAGATGAGCTATAGCATACCCTTGGCCCTGAAAAGAGTACAGGCTTTGAATTTGCTTTTATAAGATACCAAAAAGAGCCAGTTCAAAAGCTAAACATCCAATTACGTAATTAGACCTTTTTATCTCTATGATGTCAAATGTACAACCTGATATTTTCAATGAATTTGATTGGTTATTCTAGCACACAGCCCATTCCACTTTTTTTTTTTTTTTTACTTTTTTTTTTAACTGAATCCAATAGGTTACTTAAACATATTTTCAATAATAGCTTATTTATTTATATAGGTCATTCTTATACGTAGGCAAATGTGTTTTAGGAGCTCTACAGAGGTCTGTTGTCCAGAACAAATAATCCTCCAACTGTTTTGTTTTTTTTTTTTTTGCTATTTGATGTTGAAAGAGACAAATATTTTACTGCAAAAGAAGACGGGCTTAAAATTGCCATCCAAGAGAAAAGAGAATGCAGAAATTTAAATACATCTTCATGTGCAAATGAAGCCATTCCAGAACCTGGAGATTTGGCCAATAAGCTACCTCAATGTGGAGGATTCCATAGTGAGTGGCTCAAGGACTCATTTAGGATTTATTAAACCTAAGAAATGTGTTCCAAATTCCAACGCCTAGCCTCAAAATCCACATGATTTTCCTCTGTTTCTCAGACATGATTCAAATATTTCAAGTTCATTTCAACTATGCAATTTGCCAAATGTATGGTTTGCTTGGATTTAAATTTTTACTCTATTATTTAGGTATATAGACAGGCATATAGATACCAACAAGAAAGAATTAATCAAAAGCACTAGATATTTATTCAAGCATATTGCAGTCATGCAGAAAGAATCAACTCATCTGACAGTTTGTTAACTTTTCTGATACATACTAGAATTTAAAAATAAAAAATAAATGTCAGAGAAGTTTCTATATATATGATTATTTACTATGATTAACAGTTGTCAAAAAGTACCAGACAACCAAGAAGGTTCACTTATATTTTGCATTTCCTTTTAACTCAGGCAACACAACCAACACTTTTGTGCTGAAAATATATCCTGCTGATATTTACAAGATGCCTTGTCATTAAAAATCAGTTCTATCTATTGCATGACCGCATATCTCAGAACATGAAATTCCCATGATAGATACTTATTAACATCAGATTTACAACTAACTCTCCAATCAAAAGAAAAAGTTTGACTTATTTTCCCTTCTGGGAAAAACACTAACAAAGTTTTGTGAACTCATGCCATGGATATATATTCCTTTCCTTGTAATTTTGATTCAGCTAGAGACGTATAAAACATCAATTTTCAATAGCACATAAATAATCTTTACACTCCTTTAGTCTTAATTTTACTTTTTCTCAATCGATTTGAACTATTGTAATCTGAACTCCAAGCATAGCAATCCAACATGATGCTCTAAATTTTGCACAGTGTACTCAAACAGAAGGCCTATTGTCACAAATCTTGTTGGTAATAAATTATGGGAGTTTCACTGCAAACACTTCCTCACAACAGGAAGAAAAATACAAAAAAATACAAAAATACAAAAATACAAAAATAATTTTTTTTGTTTTAACAATCATTAATTTCTTTTATTAAATTTCAAATATGATAATTTTTTCTCTTTCATTAAAAAAAAACTACTTACATATTTACATTATCAGTTTGGGAAAAGACAAACAAAGTAGGAAAATGAAGAAAAGTGATCAAAAGACAAATTCAAGCACAAAATAAATATAGCCTATTAACATGCCTGCCTGGCCCTGTGACTGCTGCCAGAATGCCAGGCCCTCAAGCCTCATAATTAGCAGTTCAACATCTCTTCCAGCTTCATTATGTCCACGGGGGGTACTTTGGCAACTTCAAAGAAGACTTGGTGAGAATACTTGGTGAGAATACTTCTTTCTTATGAAGTGTCAAGGACAAAATAGTTGGCCCAAACAAGAGACAGAATAAGTGCCTACCTTTTCAATTTCATTTTTTTATAATTTATACTTTATGCTCCAACATTACCAATTCCCCTGTATCTCCTTGCACACACCATGATGGTGCTTGAATCGGACACTTTGCTTAACTCTGTTTTCTCTGTCTAAAAATTATTCCTCCAAACTCAACTATTTAGCCATTAACACTTGGCTCTTAGCTCCTCCAGAAAACTTTATTTTTCTTTAATAATTTCCTCCACCTGTACCCAGGCTAATTTAATTATCATTATTATTCTTCTGGTTCTCTTACGTCTAGTATGCATATTTCATTTCTATAGTGTTGCTTCTTAAGCACATATGACTAAAACAATGTAAAGTTAAGATGAAAATCCTTTGGAAATCCTTTCTTAGTAGCATGCCCCACTGAAAACAGACATGCAAGACCTCAGGGGCCACCTGATTTTTCTCTATTCATCAAGCATGACTAAAATATTTTTCGAAGTCTATTTCAATGAAAAACCTTGCCAAAGGCATGATTCACTTGAATTTAAATTTTCACTCTATTGCTTATATAGACAGGGATTTAGAAACCAAGATGTACTTAACATTCTGAGATGACTAAGGTTAGGTGGAGAGAAAAGGGTTGATATAGCAACTTCTATAAGTAGATTCTTGGGGGAAGGGAGAAGTGAGTCATATCAGACAGAAAAACAACTGTGTTATTTTCTTTTGGAAGCAAAACAAATGGCACTGGTATTTGGAGAAGGATAATGACAGTAAATGGCATAGAGATCTCTGGGAAAGAGGCAGCTTCCACAGATATTTCTACTAACTCAAAGTCTCCCTGATAATCTTTTCTCCTTCTCTCCAGATACCTAGAGGTCCAGGTTGGACTAATCCATCAGTTCAAGTATTAATCAACCACAAGATCTCAAGCACTTGTTTTTGTGCCTCTGGATATCCTGAAGTCCTCATAGACTCAGTCCTCTGCCTTTGCTATCAGTGATGACATACATGAAGTAACAGAGAATGTGTTGAAGAATGTTTGCTTCATCACCTTCCTCTATCTCTTTGTTCATGTCTCCTGTATTTTAGGATACACTTTGTTTTCAATGATCCAATCACACTTTGGAACGGCTGGTCCCACATGGTAGAGAATAATTCACAACAGAATGAAATTGTTAATTTTTTTTTAATTTCAGCATATTATGGGGGTACAGATTTTAAGGTTTCAATAAATGCCCTTTCCCCCCTGCCCCCACAAGTCTGAGTTTCCAGCATGACCATCCCCTAGATGGTGCACATCTCACTCATTGTGTATGTATATACCCACCCCCCTCCCCCCTTCCCCCTGCCCAATACCCTGTTACTGTAGTACCTATGTGTCCACTTAGGTGCTGCTCAGTTAATACCAGTTTGCTGGTGAGTATATGTGGTGCTCGTTTTTCCATTCTTGGGATACTTCACTTAGTAGTATGGGTTCCAGCTCTAACCAGGAAAATATAAAATGTGCTATATCACCGTTGTTTCTTAGAGCTGAATAGTACTCCATGGTATACATATACCACATTTTATTAATCCATTCTTGGATTGATGGGCACTTGGGCTGTTTTCACAGCCTTGCGATTATGAATTGTGCTGCTATAAACATTCGAGTGCAGGTGTCTTTTTTATAGAGTGTCATTGGATCTTTTGGGTAGATGCCCAGTAGTGGGATTGTTGGGTCAAATGGTAGATTCACTTTAAGGTATCTCCATATTGCTTTCCACAGAGGTTGAACTAGTTTGCAGTCCCACCAGCAGTGTAGAAGTGTTCCTCTCTCTCCGCATCCACGCCAGCATTTGTTATTTGGAGACTTTTTGATAAAGGCCATTCTCACTGGAGTTAAGTGATATCTCATTGTAGTTTTGATTTGTATTTCCCTGATGATTAGAGATGATGAGCATTTTATCATATGTTTGTTGGCCATTCTTCTGTCTTCTTTAGAAAAGTTTCTGTTCAAGTCCTTTGCCCACTTTTTAATAGGGCTATTTGATTTTTTTTGCTGATTTTCGTGAGCTCTAAGTATATTCTAGTTATCAGCCCTTTATCGGATGAATAGGATGCAAAAATTTTCTCCCATTCTGTAGGTTGTCTGTTTACTTTCATGACTATTTCTTTGGCTGTGCAGAAGCTTTTTAGTTTCATCATGTCCCAATTATTTATTTTTGTTGCTGCTTTGATTGCCTTTGGGGACTTCTTCATGAACTCTTTGCCTAGGCCGATGTCTAGGAGAGTGTTTCCAACATTTTCCTCTAGAATTCTAATAGTTTCATACCTTAGGTTTAAGTCTGTTATCCAGCGTGAGTTGATTTTTGTGAGAGGTGAAAGGTGTGGGTCCTGCTTTAGCCGTCTACAAGTGGCTATCCAGTTTACCTAGCACCATTTATTGAAAAGGGATTTCTTTTCCCCAGCGTATGTTTTTATCTGCTTTGTCAAAGATTAGATGGCTATATGAGGATGGTTTTATATCAGGATTCTCAGATATGTTCCACTGGTCAATATTCCTATTTTTGGCCAATACCAGATTGTTTTAATTACTACAGCATTGTAGTATAGTTTGATATCTGGCATATTAATACCTCCCATTTGGTTTTTGTTGCCTAGAATTGCTCTTGATATTCGGGGTCTTCTTTGGTTCCATACAAAGCGTAAAATTATTTTTTCTATATCTGTGAAGAATGCTGATGGGATTTTAATAGGTATTGCATTGAATCTGTAGATCAGTTTGGGTAGTATAGACATTTTAATGATGTTGAGTCTGCCGATCCACGAGCACGGAATGGATTTCCATCTGTTTACATCCTCTGCTATTTCCTTTCTCAGTGTTTCATAGTTCTCCCTGTAGAGGTCTTTTACTTCCTTGGTTAAGTATACTCCTAGGTA
>VSMD01014493.1:0-28113 GCA_008750895.1 Mirza zaza
ACAGAGTCTCACTTTATTGCCCAGGCTAGAGTGAGTGCCGTGGCGTCAGCCTAGCTCACAGCAACCTCAAACTCCTGGGCTCAAGCAATCCTGCTGCCTCAGCCTCCCAAGTAGCTGGGACTACAGGCATGTGCCACCATGCCCGGCTAATTTTTTCTATATATATTAGTTGGCCAATTAATTTCTTTCTATTTATAGTAGAGATGGGGTCTCGCTCTTGCTCAGGCTGGTCTCGAACTCCTGAGCTCAAAGGATCCGCCCACCTCGGCCTCCCAGAGAGCTAGGATTACAGGCTTGAGCCACCGCGCCGGCCTCAGGGTGGTTTTGAACTCCTGACCTCGAGCAATCTGCCCGCCTCGGCCTCCCAGAGTGCTAGGATTACAGGCGTGAGCCACCGTGCCCGGCCTATTAAAATCTTTTAATCCAGTTTATTGGAATTTTTTGTTTGGAAAATTTACTGGTGACTACTCATCTAAATTATACCTAAAAGATGACTACCTAGGATAAAGTAGAATTTGCTTTACATTTTATTTATAGTCAATTTTTCTGAATACTTATTTTATAAGGTGAGGAACACCTATGGAATATAAAACTGGGAATTGGCGGGGTATGTTTTTGTAAACTAGACACGTAGTCGGAATGTTTCTATACTTAGTCAGACCATAGCAATCAAAAAAGTCACAATAAATGCCTACCTGAAAGACTTCAATAACTTCTCCTCACAAAATCTTCACCAGTTAATCTGGGAACTGTGAAAGGTTTCTTGCATGTTTTTAGGAACAAGTCGGCTCATGCACCTATGGAGGTCCAGTCTCCTGATACAAGTCCCTCGTTCCAAATCTGTTGGATGGAGGCACTGGGCCTGTCGATGGGGGCCTCCCTGTAATTTCTGCTGCCCCATTGTATATGCTGATTCTGACAACACAGCATAAGGAAGTTTCTTCAACTTCTAATTCTAAACTGTTTTTCAGAAAGCCCTAATGAATCCATAGGACCAAATGAGTCATGTGGAGGAGACTAAGAGTTGAGTGGCCGTGTTTGTTTTCCTCACCACTTTCTCCAGATTTTCTTTTTTCTTTCAGAGACAAGGTCTCACTCTGTTGCACGGGCTGGGGTGCAGTGGCATGATCATAACTCATTGTAACCTTGAACTCCTGGGCTCAAGTGATCCTCCCCCTAGGACTACAGGCACACACCACCACACCTGGCCTCTCTCCAGATTCTTATTCAAAGCCTTTTCCTTTTCCTTTCTTCCTCCAAAGTCCCTAAGCCTCTAGGCATAGCTCTCTAAGTCAAGCATCAAATACTCATGTGCTTATTTACTGAATCAAATATATGCCCCGGAACAGAAGAGGGTGTGTGTCAATCATCCACACCTGCCTCTCTGCCAAGGTTTAGGTGCACTGGGTCACCTGCTTCTCAGATGTATTGCTGTTCAGAATAATGGTATTGAGACTTTTAAAAACAGTTTAAAGGCCGGGAATGGTGGCTCATCTGTAATCCTAGCACTCTGGGAGGCTGAGGCGGGTGGATTGCTCAAGGTCAGGAGTTTGAAACCAGCCTGACCAACAGTGAGATCCTGTCTCTACGATAAATAGAAAGAAATTAATTGGCCAACTAAAAACATATATATAAAAAATTAGCCAGGCATGGTGGCGCATGCCTGTAGTCCCAGCTACTTGGGAGGCTGAAGCAGGAGGATTGCTTGAGCCCAGGAGTTTGAGGTTGCCGTGAGCTAGGCTGATGCCACGGCATTCTAGCCCAGGCAACAAAGTGAGACTCTGTCTCTAAATAAATAAATAAAATTATCTGTTGTAACGGAGCAAGGAATAGAATCGCCATGTGAATGTTGACAATGATTTATTTTTTCCCAATCCTACAGTAGCCTATACTCTGTTCTATATCACATACTTGTTATATTACTACTCAGCACATGTTCATAACTGACGTTCTATTTTTTCTTGTGCTCAAATTCATTAAATGAGAGAATGAACACTGTATTCTGCAAATGTTAGATGCTATAAGCCTTAATACATTTTTTTAATAAAATTGGGAATTGTCAAAATAATTTAAGTAACTTTTCCATTGATGCCAAACATACATTAAAGTTGTATTCAAATCTAGTGTTGGGTATCAGTGATAGAATAATGATCAATTCATTTTTTTTCTTATACAAAATTTCCTTCAAAATTTCTTCTGAATTTGGGCAAGCTCCAAGAAGTATTCTGCAGAATAATTATGCCCAGTACTAATGAGTCATTCTGTCCTTCATTTGAATCACATATCAGTTTTGGCTTTAAGAGATTTTTTAAAAAATGATTTCAAAATCATCTAAATAAAGTTTCTTTTGAAGTTATTATAGTGGGAAGATTAAAATTTTCTCCAATAATGAAAATGTATAATTTTTTTTTTTTTTTTGAGACAGAGTCTCACTTTGTTGCCCAGGCTAGAGTGAGTGCTGTGGCGTCAGCCTAGCTCACAGCAACCTCAAACTCCTGGGCTCAAGCAATCCTGCTGCCTCAGCCTCCCAAGTAGCTGGGACTACAGGCATGTGCCACCATGCCCGGCTAATTTTTGCTATATATATTAGTTGCCCAATTAATATCTTTCTATTTATAGTAGAGATGGGGTCTTGCTCTTGCTCAGGCTGGTCTCTAACTCCTGAGCTCAAAGGATCCGCCCACCTCGGCCTCCCAGAGAGCTAGGATTACAGGCTTGAGCCACTGCGCCCGGCCGAAAATGTATAATTTTTAAAGATTAAAATTTCTTAGAGGAGTTTGTGAATCATAACAGTACTCAATTTTTAACCCCCAAATTACAAAATTTTGTAATTTTTCTTACAAAAATATTAGAGAATGTTTAAAAGCTTCAATAACTTCATCATACTCTTAAAATGTTTTTTTAATTTTTTCAAATTTCCTTCCAGTTTTATCCATATATGCCTATATTTTACATAGCTATAATCATACAGTATATACCATGGTTCTCAACTGGGGGCAATTTTGCCCATCCTGGAGAGCTGAGAATGCCTGGAGACATTTTTGATTGTCACTACTAGGCATGGGTGGTGCTACTGGCATTCAGGTGGTAGAGGCCAAGGATGCTGCTAAACATTCTGCAATATACAGCCCCCTCTGAGCAAAGGATTTTCTGGTCCAAAAAGTTAATGGTGCCAGTTTGAGAAACCCTGGTAAACACACACACACACACACACACACACATATATTTTTATTAGGCTTTAACAATTTTCCATTAAATAATAAATCCTTTTATTGTCACAAGAGTCTTATTAACTCCTTACTACAGGTAGTTGACAATCACGATTTAATGATTTCCCTACTCTTAGATGCCATGGATAATGTTATGACCACCTCTATGAATATGGCTTCAATATTAGTTTGGATTAGACTTAAATTCTCCCGAGTAAAATTACTTTGACAAAGGGTATTATCATTTTTTGGCTCTTATATTTGGTATAGGGATCTTATAAACATTAACTGTAGTAAAACACATTCATTATTAATAGTTTACCAAAGAAAATTAAAGTCTGCCTTTGACTACAGTTTCTAATGCTATCATTTTGTAAGTGGGAAGTACTAGGGGAAGATTCTGACAGTTTTAACTTTTGAGTAGATGATGTGATTGTAGGTGCAGGGAGGGCATCTCTTTACCCATTTATGTTACCCACTGTGTTTGAAATCTCACATAAGTCTGAGGGGAAAAAAGGTATAACAATCTGCCTTAGCCATCTTTAAAATAAGAGTACTTGGCAGGGACACAGAGAGGGTTGGGATTGTGTTTTGTTCATCCTCATATCTGCGCCCACTACAGGATCAAGCTGAAAATGTATGTCATAAAAGTTTGTTGAATGTAGGAGTGGTAAAACATGAAGCGATTAGCTGAATGTAACTGACTTTACTGGGGCCGATGACAGCATAGAAAACTTTGTGTTCCCACAAAACATAATGATTTTATGGGAACACACACAAGATATCATGTTACTATTGGTTCTTACAGTTATCATTATACTTAATGATTTAAAGATTGTTGCTTTTGGGCCGGGGGCGGTGGCTCACGCCTGTAATCCTAGCTCTCTGGGAGGCCGAGGTGGGTGGATCGTTTAGAGCTCAGGAGTTCGAGACCAGCCTGAGCAAGAGCGAGACCCCATCTCTACTATAAATAGAAAGAAATTAATTGGCCAACTAATATATATATATATAAAAATTAGCCAGGCATGGTGGCACATGCCTGTAGTCCCAGCTACTTGGGAGACTGAGGCAGCAGGATTGCTGGAGCCCAGGAGTTTGAGGTTGCTGTGAGCTAGGCTGACGCCATGGCACTCACTCTAGCCTGGGCAATAAAGTGAGACTCTGTCTCAAAAAAAAAAAAAAAAAAAAAAGATTGTTGCTTTTGCTATCAGACTCTGCTAGAAATATCTGCAAAGGTTGGTGGTGGAAGCCAAGATATCAAAGGTCTGGGGACAAATACATAGCTTTTCCTCTCAGCCAGGATGAAAATGTACTCCCTAGGAAGGCAATATCAATTTTTGTTTCATTTAACAGGATTACAAAGGCATTAACAAATTCATAAATTAATAGATACATTTTTTTTTGTTTTTGAGACAGAGTCTCACTCTGTTGCCCAGGCTAGAGTGCTGTGGTATCAGCCCAGCTCACAGCAACCTCAAACTCCTGGGCTCAAGTGATCCTCCTGCCTCAGCCTCCCGAGTAGCTGGGACTACAGGCATGTGCCACCATGCCCAGCTAATTTTTTCTATATATTTTTAGTTGGCCAATTAATTTCTTTCTATTTTTAGTAGAGACGGGGTCTCACTCTTGCTCAAGCTGGTTTCGAACTGCTGACCTTGAGAGCGATCCGCCCGCCTTGGCCTCCCAGAGTGCTAGGATTACAGGCTTGAGCCACCATTCCCGTGCCCGGCCTATAGATAAATTTTTAAAAACTAGAGAGTATGCGTACATGGCACAAAAAATTGAAAAGTATACAAGAATACAGTATATACAAACAAGGCTATGATCTCCAGCAATCCAGTTTCCCTCCCTGGAGGCTTGCCATGCATATGTTAGGTATAGGCAAAAACCTGCTATAATTAACAGATCCCAAAATAAGGTACACAAGCAAAGTAGAAAATTGTCTCTCTCATGTAACAGTCTGGAAGTGTGAGTTCCAGCTGTGTGTGTGTGTGTGTGTGTGTGTGTGTGTATAAAATCACCCAGGTACCCAGTGCCTTCAACCTTGCCGCTCTGCTATTCCTTACGTTGTTGGCATAGTGGAAACTAACTCAGCACCACATCTAGACTCCTGTATGTGGGAAGGAGAGAGGACATGAGGGAGCAAACAATTCTTTTGAAGCAAATGATGCAGAAGATGTACCATCATTTCTGCTCCTATTCCATTGGCAAGAACTTTGTCATACGACCACACCTAGCTGCAAGGAAGGCTGGGAAATGTATTCTCTAACTGGGTGGCTTCATGCCAAGCTGAAACTCTCAATGCAGAAGAAGGAAGGCTAGGTGGGTAGGACTGGGATGGGAGTTGGAGGGAATTGATTTTGTAGCTGTGGGTGTCTAAGAATGAGAATCAATTCTTTCACAATGTATCAGTGATATCAACTGGATTATGAGTCATTGAATCTGCCCCAGTGTTGAACTGTGATGCCTGGCATGTCACAGCTAGATCCCTCCAGAATGCCAGGGAGTAAATAAGTAGCAATCAATGGAGACCTGACGCTTCAATCCACTTAATTTCTAGATTGTCTTTTTAAGCCCATTCTTCTCTTTTTTATATTTGAACCTCTAAGACTGGGGCTTGATAATCTGGAGGTCATTAGACAATCTTTCTTGTCCAAGACTGCACAGATGTAATTTTTTAAAGTCCTGAAGCAGATGAAATTCATCTTTGGTAATCTCAGGTTTCTTCTTCTTTCTTTCCTCTTCTGGTGTCTCTTCCTGTCCTGGGTACAGTATACAGTGCCCTTGTGGTGTCCTGACCATTCAGAATGCCACCCGCAGTGCACACAGAACTCTGACTTCTTTTTATGTAAGGTTGTGGTTACAACACTCTCTTCTTTTCTCACTCAATAATTATTTCCCTTTAGTGCCCCACCTCCCTAGCTGGTTGATGTGGCTGGGAAGTGGGGAGCAGAAAAGGACCTTAAAGAGTAGTTGCCGCTTGTGAAAAGAACTCAATCTGAGTAGACAGAACTGTTGCCTTACCTAGTTGAAAAGGAGTAGAGTTTGTCTTACTGTGTGCAGGACCAAAAAAAAAATTCTATGTCTTAATTGCAGATATACCAGTTAGTATTCATGCAGAAACATTTCCAAGAGTCAATTCTGCAAATTTTCACTTCTTTTCTGCAAAAAGCATTGTCCTGTGCAAATAATCATGCAGATTAACTTTCTTCTCCATTCCTATGGTCATTTTGGTATCATTTGTAGAACAACTGAAGCCATCTTAGAGAGTTTGTTTTCAGATTGAGATAAAATGATGTATTAGTACTTTCTTTTTCTCACTGAAATCTTATAATAAATTTTTATTATTTATTGCATCCTCCCGACTCTCTTGCAGCTATTGTTGTGTAAGTATTTAGGTTTCACGAATCAGATGCTTCTTAGGTAAGATCTAGAAGGCTGTTTCTGCTTCTAGGCATGCTGGTGGAGGCATTTTTTTCTTTTGTAACAATGGTACTAGTGGTCCTGGTGTTCCTTTATCAGCTTCATGAATATTAGGAAGCATGGGTGGTGCATCTGTTTTGCTGGTGCAGATTACAGCTGGTATGGTGTGATTGTGGAGCTGGCCATCAAAGTGCCAGCTTCCTGATCATCGTGGCTTCCAGACTGTGGCCACCGTGGTGTAGTGGTGGAGCTGTCAGCTTCTCAATGAGGGAGAGCACAGCCCTTCTGGTTTTCCAGTTCTGAGGTGTGGTTTTGAAAGTCATTTCACTAGTATTCTCAATTTTTTTAGTATTTTAATACTTCTAGCTTAGACTAAATAGAGTGTATTATGTTCTCTGCAACTAACTTTGACTGATATAGTCTGCTCTACCTGTTTTCAGAATCACTGATATTTTAGCAAATATTTATTGAGGACCTTCTATAAACAGGTGTTGAGATATATTTTTTTCTAGAGATATAAAACAATAGTTTTAGTTCACACAAATTCTAGGTTGCTTAAAAAATTGCATTTCCAGGAAAGTAGTTCTGTCCAAACAGGGCAGAAAAATTAAAAGTTCCAATTCCAATGTAGTCACCATAGACAGGTCATATGCCCTTATTGATATAGTGAAAAGAAGATGGGAATTTAGAAACAAAAGATTAATCTTTCTGAACTTCACCTGCTAATTGGAGACAGTGAGGACCTGCCCTGTCTATCTTATAAGGTTTCTGTGACAATCAAATGAGACACTGCTTTGTACATAGTAAAGTGCTACACATGACTGGTTATTTATTTGTAATTAATAATAACGGTAACTTTATCCTACAAAGTTGAAAATATTCACAAGAGGAAATTTTTTGTTAAAATGCCTCGCTCACATTTATTACAATTGGTTGATTTACAAATTCAAATCACACATATTTTGGTACATCTGGTGCACAAAATGAACAGTTTGGTTACTTGAAAAATGAAGTTACGGCCGGGCATGGTGGCTCACGCCTGTAATCCTAGCACTCTGGGAGGCCGAGGCGGGTGGATTGCTCGAGGTCAGGAGTTCAAAACCAGCCTGAGCAAGAGTGAGACTCCATCTCTACTACGAATAGAAAGAAATTAATTGGCCAACTAATATATATAGAAAAAATTAGCCAGGCATGGTGGCGCATGCCTGTAGTCCCAGCTACTCGGGAGGCTGAGGCAGGATTGCCTGAGGCCAGGAGTTTGAGGTTGCTGTGAGCTAGGCTGATGCCATGGCACTCACTCTAGCCTGGGCAACAAAGTGAGACTCTGTCTCAAAAAAAAAAAAAAAAAAAAGAAAATGAAGTTATATTTTAAAAATGATTTCATTTCAAATATGAGTGAAGAGAAAATCAAATTTTAGATCAGTCTTTGGGATACTTGTATAGACATAATTTGTAAAGTTTACATGCTTTGTTTCATGTGCCAGAGACAGAGATGCTTAATTTCGTTCAGCAAACATCTAGTCAGTGTCAGGCAATGTTCTAGGTGCTGAAGACACAAAGATAAATGAGATACAGTCATTCCCTATGCTATATAGTTCAGAGTCCAAATATCTCCAATATGGTTGGCACTTTTTATGTGGCTACTGATAACTTAAAATGTGGCTAGTGGGACTCACATTGAATTTTAAATTTTATTTCATTTTAATTAATTTAAATTTAAATAGTCACATGTGACCACTGGCTACTATATTAAACACCACAGGTCTAGGCCAAACCCCATAGCTGATTTGTGGTTACCAAAGAAAGGATGCATAGGCAAATATCTTTTGTTCCATTTTAAAATAAAGGTGGACTATTAATTTTCTGGATTGAGGGGTAAGGATGAAGAAACTGCTGGGACGGTTTGGGAAAGTAAATAGCAACAAGGGAAACAATTATACAATTCTGTTTAAACTCTGTTTTACTGATTCAAATATTCCTTAATATATTCAGAATGAAAAGACATTGTCTGGCTTTCAGAATGCTGAAGACAGCAAGGTTCAAAAAACTGAGCTTTAAAAAACTTAGTTTATGGGCCCGGCGCACTGGCTCACGCCTGTAACCCTAGCACTTCGGGAGGCCGAGGCCAGAGGATTGCTTGAGCTCAGGAGTTCGAGACCAGCCTGAGCAAGAGCGAGATTCTGTCTCTACTATAAATAGAAAGAAATTAGCCAAACAACTAAAAAATAGAAAAAAATTAGCCGAGTGCGGTGGCACATGCCTGTAGTCCCAGCTACACGCATGTGATCCTCCTGTCTGAGGCAGGAGGATCACTTGAGCCCAGGAGTTTGAGGTTGTTGTGAGCTAGGCTAACGCCACAGCACTCTAGCCCAGGCAACAGAGTGAGACTCTGTCTCAAAAATAAATAAATAAATGAAAATAAAAAAACCTAGTTTATGTGTTATTTTTAGAATCCATTGTTCTGTCTCAGCATCCAAGGATTAGGAAAGAAGAATGAGTAAATTAATAACTTGTTTACAAAAGTAACTTGTTTACTTTTATGGAGTACAGTGGGCCACTTCTAAGATTTTTTTTTTGCCCAAATTTAAAAAGAATTGTGAGCTTAAAACCTTGAATTATTTTTCTTTAGGAGAAACAAAACAATAGAACAATTGTAAGTGATCAATAGTACTTTTTTTTTTTTCGCGACATGATTCAGGAATCAATAGTACTTAATATCTTTTTGTTGTTAAGTATGAGCAATTACTTGTTAATTTTTCCTATATTTTCATATGTAAGGTAAATTTAGCTTAAATCCACTCCCAACTGTGGACAGAAATGCTGTCATTTTATCTCTATTTATTAAATTATAATTTATTAACATTACTTTAAAATATCTAATGCACTATCAATTCACATGAGTCGGAGAGAAAAGTGAAAATAATTTAAATATTAATTTTAAGATTAAATGGCTATAATCAATAACAAGAATCTGAATTTACCTGTCATTATCTGGTAAATAAGTGAGCACTTCTAGGATCAATCTTTTATTTTTGCATATTTATCACAATTTTTTTAAAGAGGCCAAACACTGTGGCAGCTGGAGCCCCAAATCAGTTATGCATAACAGTTCCTGAAAGAGTATACCATTGTGGTTACACTCCACTACACCTGGAGCTAATATTGCTCTGGGGCACTTCCTGCAGAGTGCATCCTTCTCGAATTGTGGTTCTTTTGACCATAACTAAGTAAATGTGGGTTGAATTAAAGGGGCTAGTTTTAGCAACAGCACCACAGTACTACACTTTCTCTGTGATTGCCCTCAAACAAGCAAAGTGGTAGCGTCAGAAATAGTGCACTCTGGACTTAGCAAAATTTCTTAGAAACTAACTGATTTGTCTCTAAATAGCTGGATTTTATGTTAAACATGTTGTCTTAATCACGACAAACCTCTATAGCTCTAATCCTTTGAAAATGTGACTCACAGTAAAATGTACATGAGGCTTTATTTGACATTTACAGGAGTTGAGGCAGGAAACAAAAGTTTTATATATTCAATGAAATAACAGCAATATTGGAAATTGAGTTTGGGGATGAAAAACTCATAATTTGTATCTCTGGTTGTTCAAAGGATGCATCCATCAGAAAATAGTGACACTTTTCACATAATTTCTGGGCTTTTTCTACAAAAATTAAATGGAAAAATTAACACCAAAACAGTGCATTATACTTGCAATTTCCTATGGAAGTAAATCAATTTCCTTATACAAGTGTCAATTGTGAAAACTATAATCTTTTTTGCCCATCCTGGAATTACAGCTGCATAAACCCAGGCATAAATTAGTGAATGAATTAGTAACATGCTAAGTGACTATAAATTAGATCTATATGTCCACATTACTAAATAACACAATTATTTAAATCATCATTCTTCTGATGAAGAGTACTGGCTCTGGAATCAGATTTCTTGGGTTTCAATCCTGGCTCTCTAGTTTATTAACTGTGGCTCTAGGGCAGTTTTCTTAACCTCCCTAGACTGTTTCTTTAATTGCATAACGAGCAGAATAATAATAATGCTTTTGGTAGACGGCTTCTGTCAGAATTGTTACCACAGTGACTGGCATATTATAGGTGGTTGTTATTATTATTGCATGTGTATTATTTTATATTTGCCTTGTAGCCTATCTCTTGGGTAAGTGCCTTGTTTCCTTAAGTTGACTGCAAGTCTCAAGATGGCAGGGACCAGCTCATATATTTTTCTAGTCCCCTTATCATCTAGCACAATGTCTTATAAATTAGTTTACATAGGTCAGTAATGAGATTTGAAACTAAAGGGCAATTTAGGGCTAGATTATGAAGGCCCTTGACTCTCAGTTTCCCTAGGCCTGTCTTCCACTCTGGTATAATTCCTGAATCCCCTTTGGGATGTGGCAAATGGGAGCTCTTGGCTGCTGTCTAGTCTATAGCAGCCAATCCAATCAAGCACTCAGAAAATTAGCCAAAGATCTGAGGCTGTAATGCACAAGAGCTTCCAGATGGTCATAGCATTTAGGAGTTGTTTCTCATTGTCTTAGGCATATCTGGTGACTGGGCAGTGTGTTATTTCTTTATCTTATCTAAGTGAAATCCCCCAGAATATAATTTATGTCCTCCCTCTTTAGCTCTTCTCATAAACTAGCTAGCATTTTCCTTATCAAAGAACCTATTGTCCTGTCTGAACGACTCATCCGCAACAAGCTCAAATATCACCCATGGTCAGTGAACTGAGTGATGTCCTTTAAAAATGCTTCCAAAGTTTTACTTCTTCAATAATTTTTATTCAACAGTTTGATTTGCACTTGTCACAAAAATAATGAAGTTTAATGCTGGTACATATTGACTCTTACCTACTGTTAGTGATACAATGCTGAGTACAGCAGCCCAGGTTCAGCAAGGCTGGGTTTCCTTACATATTGTCCAGAGAGTTGCATTTTAACTTGGTATAATCCATAGGCTGAATGCAGGGCTTTGAGAATTTAAAATATTTTCACCATCACAAGTAATCTTTGGAAAGTTTGTACAGGGCCTAATAAGTTCATATTTGGGAGTCAATAGAATTTATTCAAACTAAATTTACCTTACATATGAAAATATAAAGTTAACAAGTAGGTATGGATCTACCGTCTTGTCTCTCCTTGCTCCTGCCCAAGAGATGGCTTCTGTTCATAAATCCCTATTAAATGTTTCCTTCTAAGAAAAAAAAAATAAGTAGTTGTTCATACTTAACAACAAAAAGATAGTAAGTGCTACTGGTCACTCCTAACTAGTTCACAGAACATTCTACTGTTTCATTTTTCCTAAAGAAAAACAATTCAGAGTTTTAAGCTCCCAACTTTTTTCTGTCTCTTTTAATTTGGGTACATTAAAAATATCTTGGGAATGATCTATCTCACTCCATCAAAAACGTTTCCTTGGTAAGCAAGTTTACTAATTCACTCATCCTTTCCTGATCTTTGATGCTGCTGAAACTATTATAAAATGCACATTGGATTCTAAAGATAACACATAAGTTTTTTTTTTTCTTTTCCAACAGGGTCATGCTCTGTCACCCAGGCTAGAGTGCAATGGTGTCATCATGGCTCACTGCAACCTCAAACTCCTGGGCTCAAGTGATCCTCCCGAGTAGTTGGGAGGGGGCGCCCCACCACGCCTGGCTCATTTTTGTATTTTTTGTAGAGTCTGGATCTAGCTCTTGCTCAGGATGGTCTCAAATTGACCTCAAGCAATCCTTCTGCTTAGGCCTCCCAAAGTGCTAGAATTACAGACATGAGGCACCACATCCAGCCCTAAACTAGGTTTTTTTAGACCTCAGCATTCTTCCTGTCTTCAGCATTCTGAAGGCCAGGCAATGTCTTTGTATGAATATGTTAGGAGACATCTGAATCAATGAAACAACTTTAAACAGAATTGTATAATTGTTTCCCTTGTTACTATTTACTTTCCCAAACCATTGCAGCATTTTCTGCTGATGACATTTTCTCATCTGTAGTCAGCTCTGCAGCTCCCTTTTTGATATGGAAGTATTAAAATTTTATTTTAATTTAAGAAATAAAATTCAAATATTTTCTAGTTTAGTCAATGTACACCTGCAGCCACAAACAAATTTGATAATAACTGTACTGTGCTGTGGAAAATCTTGTAGTTGGATTCCAAAATGACAGGCAATGTAAATTACAAAGTACAAAACAGTGTATGCGAAAGCATTGTCAGCAATAAATAAAAATAGCTTTTTGGGAGGAAATAACTTTGGAAAGGAGAGGAGGGCTGGAGGAAGAAACAATCCACACCATTAGGAAAGAAAGGGCCACATTTAGGGAAGCATCTGAGAGACAAGGACAACAGAAATACCGAGACTCTATCTCTGGCAATCTTACAAGGGGTAACAGAGGGCAGTTAGGTTGCCTTAGATTTGCCAGTTTCTTTTCTGAAAGATATACTGGACCATTATTTCCCCAGGACGACTCATTCAACATTTCTGAGCACCTAAATTGTGCCGGAGATTGTACAGGGACTTGGTTTACAAGATGAAAAGTGTACGGTTCCTGTCCCCAAGCGCTCCTAGTATTTAAAACAGAACATCTCAAGAGGTAAGTATAAAGGGCCCTGTTGCAAAAAGAGAACGCAGCAACTAAAATCTTGGAGGAGTCCCCAGGACTCCACAGAGGAAGTGAGCTGTGGTCCGAGGGACAAACAGAATTTTGACAGGCGTTCGTATCTCTCCAAAATAAATGATAAAGTGAAATGGATTGTCCAGAAGAGAAACAATTGGGATGAAGGATGAAATTTTATATGGAAGGTTTAAAACATATTTAACTGGAGCAGGGGCTTCACAGACAAGTCCCTCATGCCGCCCGTAAAGAAGGGCCCAGACTGCCAGCGAGCGATAACCGCTCAAACTGACATGCGCCTGCACAGAGCGTCTCCTACGGACTTGCACCTCGCTGCCACTCAACAAATGTTGACAGCTGTTCTCGAATATCTAGTCAGGGGCGGGAGGAGAGTCCACCCACTTGTATTACACTTTGCACACAACATAGTGGGAAGGCTAATTAATTTCATGGTTCCAAACCCTTTTCTCTCCTCATCCCTTACAGTTTTAGGGCTCTGTGGGATGTCTGCAGGGATTTTAGAGTTTTTCCTCATCCTCTTTTGAAGAGAATAAAAGCATTTAAATTAGCGGGAGGGCGGTTAACACCCGCAGCCCTGGCGCCACTGCGCGCTTAAGCGCCCGTCTGGGTTCACGCCAAGCCTGGCCTCAGGCAGGAGCCTTACAACGCCAACGGCTGCAACCGCTCCAGGCGGCGCGCGGCGGGCGTTGCGCGGCTGGGGCTCACAGACCAGCCCAGAGTTCGGAAGGCGCCGGCGGGGAGACGAAGCCCGGCCGCGGGCGGTTTTTGACGAGCACCCCTCACAGCCAATTAGAAGCCTGGTCGACTTTTCCCCTGCCAATAGGGAGCAGGATCCAGGCTGGGAGGGGGCGCTTCCCGCGGGCTGCGGCTGGATTCGATCCTGCGCGGCAGCCGCTAAGGCGGGGGCGGAGGCTCGGCCTGGGCGGCGGGGAGCGGATTAGGGGAGGAGGGAAGACCGGAAGCCACGGTCGCGTCCCCATCCTTAGATTCGCTCCCTCGGGCTCGGAGAGGAGACGGAGGAGGGAGAGGCTGAATGTTGGCTCGGTAATAAAGGGGAGCGGCCGCTCCGGAGCCTCCTTCTGGGGCGATCCCCCTCAGGCCCCAGGACTCCTCAGCCACCTGGCTCCTGGGCGCGCGGCCCCAGCGGACCGCCCGGCAGCGGAGACCTTCGCTGAAGAGGCGCTGCCCGCGGCGGGGACTGGCCGGCGGCATCCGAGGCCCGCACCCCACCGCCACCACCATCCGCCTGCCCGCCGGTCCCTCCGGCCGCCGCCATGTCCTCCTCCTCCTCTTCCCCCAGGGAGACGTACGAGGAGGACCGGGAGTATGAGAGCCAGGCCAAGCGCCTCAAGACCGAGGAAGGGGAGATCGACTACTCGGCTGAGGAAGGCGAAAACCGCCGGGAAGCGACGTCCCGGGGCGGGGGCGATGGCAGCGGCGGCGGCCGGAGCTTCTCACAGCCGGTAACAAAGCGCGGCGCCCCGTCCGCTGTGCCTGGCGGCTCCCCGGGAAGCAGGGCCGGGCAGCAGGGCTTCTCGCCCGCTGCGTTTACCTTTTCCGCTGCGCTGACTCGGTCGGGAAGTGCCCTCTCTTCCCTTTGGGGCTTCTAGTCTTGCCTCTCTACCTGTTTCCTGCATCCCGATTGCCGGCCCGGCCCGGCCCGGCTGCAGGCCCCGCAGCGAGTCGGCCGCCGGGCCCTGAACTTGGGGAGGGTCGCGGGGCGGGGGCGGCGGGGAGGCGTAGCTTCCGCTCCGGGGGGCGCTGAGCTCTTTGTTAGTTTAACTCCTCGGGCTCGGGGCCAGCGTCCGGACCGCCCGCTGCCTGCGGCCCCGCTGCCCGCTGCGCCCTCGCGCCGGTCACCATCGCAGGATGGTCGCCTCGGTTCCTCTGAGGAATGAGTCTCTTCGCCTCGGTCCTGTGGAGAGCCAGTTAAATGACCTATTACGCCCTGGAGCTTACTCCCTAGTTCCTAGTGCCTTTGAAGGTTTAATTTTAAAAAATTTAGTCTTTGCAAGCATGGCGTGCGTGGTTTGCTACCCAGTTTTGTAACGATTGCTCAGTACTTTTACCTCTTCGGTTACAAAAATGAGTTGGCATGTGTTAGTACACCCTTACCTTCAAGTAAAACAAATCTTAAAATTACTTCAGTTCTTCGTCGGCAGTTTATTCCCTGTTTACTCCACGAAAGGAGGAACTGAACTCAGGGCTGCGTTACACATACCTTCCTGGAGTCTTGTCTTACTCTTACCAAAAATGTTAGCTGGAGTCAGAAGGAACGTGAAAATCATTTTATCCACAGCAAGTAGTCACTCCAGCTTCAGTGGGATAGAGACTTTAAGGAAACAAAACAAAGCAAAAGTTTTTGCCCTTTTTTGGTGCACTTACACTGTCTTAATGACTTAGGTGTTTTTTTTTAAACATTTAACACATTTGAATTGTGGTTAATTCAGTAAACTTTAACGGCAATTTACGAAGTTGTACACTTTTCTAGTATTAGATTAAAATGTTTTTCACCTTCTACAGGACGCAAATGAGAAGCCTTTTTTAGCTGTTTGAATTTTTATGTAAAAAATTCTGGTTGGAGGCCGAGCACTGTGGCTCATGCCTGTAATTCTAGCACTCTGGGAGGCCGAGGCGAGTGGATCCTTTGAGCTCAGGAGTTCAAGACCAGCCTGAGCAATAGCGAGACCCTGTCTGTACTAAAAATAGAAAGAAATTAGCTGGACAACATATATATATATATATATATGAAATTAGCTGGGCATGGTGGCACATGCCTGTAGTCCCAGCTAATCGGGAGGCTGAGGCAGTAGGATTGCTTGAGCCCAGGAGTGAGGTTGCCGTGAGCTAGGCTGAAGCCATGACACTCCCGGGCAACAGAGTGAGACTCTGTCTCAAAAAAAAACATGCTGGTTGGTAGTACCCAGCGTTAAGAGTTTCCAGTTACAAGAATGTGACGAGTCAGTTTCTAACACATTTAAGGAACTTTTTCTCCCACTAAATAAAAGTTTCCTTATGGTTAGCTATTACTTTAGATTTTTGTGTCTAGCTATTTGAAATATTCAAAATGTAGCCTGGAAGTATGAATAAAGGAAATGCATTTCTTAAATTTCAGTTCAAAGCCAACCCTTGTGGAAGTTGGAAACAGGAATAATATAGCTGATACTTAGGTGTATTTGATCCTTTATCAGAAGTCTTGTTTGGGTTTTTATGCAGCAGCATGAAATGTCTTCAGAAGTCTTGAAAAGATACTTAAATCAGTTTATCAAAATTTGTTTTTGAAAACAGACAAGACATGAAACTAATAATACTGTTTTGTTTTGGATATTGGAAAGAAAATAATACATGATATATCCAAAGTGAATTATAAAGAGCAGTGGAAATAGGATTGAGCAGGATTTGGGGAGGGTCTTAGCTAGCATAAATTTATGTGAGCTTGAGAAAGTCAGTTAGCTACTACTCTGAGTTCTCTTAGTCTGGAAAATATTAAAGTTGAACTACATGCCATTCTTATCTGAAGCAGTAGTTCAGTGACTAATGCAGCTCAATACACAGATTGAGTTACAAATTCTAAATTTTATCTTACTGCTGTATATTTATTAGGAAAGGGCTAATTGCTTTTATTTGACAGAACCAGTATTGTACAATGAAATCTAAGGAAGGGCTGGGCACAGTGAATCATGACTGTAAGTCTACCACTTTGGAAAGCTGAGGACAGGATTGCTTGAGGCCAGGAGTTTGAGACCAGCCCGAGCCAGAGTGAGACCCCGTCTCTACAAAAAAAATAGAAAAATAAGCAGGTATGGTGGCTCGAGTAGTCTCAGCTGCTCAGGAGGCTGAGGCAAGAGGATCGCCTGAGCCCGGGAGTTTGAGGTCGCAGTGAGCTATGATGACGCCACTGCACTCTAGCTAGCTCAGGAGACAGAGCGATAGATCCTGTCTTAAAAAATAAAAAATAAATCTAAGCAAGGTTTTTTTTTTCTTGTTTTTAAACATTTTTTTCATCATGTAGTTTTGGGTACTATTTTGAAATCAATGTAACTATGGATACTTGTACATAATAACATTTTATTATTAGGATAGGGATTCCCTGGATGGATATTTACCATCTATTATTGTTCATACAGAAATACGGTGATTTATCTACTTGAAAAGGGTTTGACAACACCTCAGTGGTCCTTCAGCCCAAAGAAGAAATACTTTTGTGGTCAGACTATTAAAGTAAATGGAGATTAGGTACAATGATAGGCAGTCTTTTCAACTCTAGTTGGAAGTTTGTAAACTACAAAGTAAGACTGCGAAGATTTACATTGTTTGGCTTTTTATGGTTAAGTTTCCTTGAGTGCTTTAATAATATATTGACTAGATTTAAAGAGGAAAATGAGTATTTAAGAAAAACTTTGTGGTTCTACAAATGCTCTTAAAGATGTATGGATCAATTTGAATGATCATGAAGTTTGAAGGTATGAAGAGAGAGTTCTTTGGATATGAGAAATAAGACACCCTTTAAATTTATGTTTTCTGGCACTTTTTTCTTTTTTTTGAGACAGAGTTTCACTCTGTTGCCAGGGCTAGAGTGCCATGACATCAGCCTAGCTCACAGCAGTCTGGTCTCGAACTCTTAAACTCTGGGCTCAGAGCGATCCTTCTGTCTCAGCCTAGCTCACAGCAGTCTGGTCTCGAACTCTTAAACTCTGGGCTCAGAGCGATCCTTCTGTCTCAGCCTCCCGAGTAGCTGGGACTACAGGCATGCACCACCATGCCTGGCTGATATTTTCTATATATATTTTTAGTTGGCCAATTAATTTCTTTCTATTTGTAGTAGAGATGAGATCTCGCTCTTCCTCAGGCTGGTTTCAAACTCCTGACCTTGAGTGATCCTCCTGCCTTGGCCTCCCAGAGTGCTAGGATTACAGGCGTGAGCCACCACACCCAGCACTTATTTTTTATAGAGCAAAGGCTTCCAGAGTTTTTCAGATTCACTGAGCTATACTGCTAAACAAGGGTTGCTTAGAGAGGTGTGTGCCATGTATTATACAATTACTTTATTATTTATTCTTGTGGAGTAAATAGTATCCTTAAATGTAGTAGGCATGACCTTTAAGATCATATTAATAGTGAGTTTCTATAGCTCCTTATTTCTAAGAAGACAGCTTGGCTTCCAAATATTAGAGCTTCACTTGGCAGAACCACTTCAGGAATTGAATTGGGATAATCGATCGCTAATTTGTTTTTTGGTTTTTTTTTTTGAGACAGAGTCTCACTTTGTTGCCCAGGCTAGAGTGAGTGCTGTGGCATTAGCCTATCTCACAGCTACCTCAAACTAACTCCTGGACTCCAGCAGTCCTCCTGCCTCAGCCTCCTGAGTAGCTGGGATGACAGGCATGTGCCACCATGCCTGGCTAGTTTTTTCTATATATTTTTAGTTGGCCAATTAATTTCTTTCTATTTTTAGTAGAGACGGGGTCTCACTCTTGCTCAGGCTAGTGCTAATTTGTTTTAGAGATTTTTAAGTTTTTCTTTTACTACATTCTGCTGGTGAATAAATAGGCAGATCATAATATTAATTGTTTGCTGATGAGGTGAAATTTTAAGTTTCTCAAACTTTAATAAATAGACTTGCAAGATAGCAAAATGCCAAGATAAAATTATAGCTTCTGGTATTTCTAGAGAATCCGGTTTGAATGTAGTTCAAGGATGTGTGCCCCAGAGGTGAGTGCCAGAGCCAGTGCCACTTGCATAGCAGTAGTGTCTTGTGTCTTCTCTAGCTAAACTGCTATAGCAGAGTAAGGACTTTTAGGCCTAGTTTTGGGAAAGAAATGAAAAGCAGTAAGTTTCACTGTCTTTTGGCTTTAACAAGTGACTGTTTCTTCATGTTAGTACATACAGTAAAAAAGGCTGCTAATAGAGCCAGTAGCACAACCAAGACAGGTGTCTTGGCTCTGCTACCAGCAAACGTTTTGACTTAACCTGTCTGAGGCTCAGTGATCTCTGTGATCTCATACTTCATTGAAAAATAATAATTGAGCTTCTGCCATGTACCAGAGGCCTATCTTGGTGATGGGGATATAATAGGGAAAAAATACTCCAGATCTAAAAATCCGTGATTCTATGTTATGTTGCTTTTATCGTCCCTGAAATTGAATGCAACTTTCAGGGTTTATAGCCACAACAACAACTCAGATGAGCAAAGGCACAGAGGGGTAGGGAATTTATTGGCCCATGTAATTGGGAAAGCCAAATTGTGGCACTAGTTCCAGGCATGGCTACTTTTAGGAATTTAGATGATGTCATAGGGACTTGCTGCTGTCTTCTTCCATGTTTCAGTTCTGCAGAGTGGAAAAGCTAGGCTTATATTCTTATAGCTAGCAGTTAAAAAGAATACTCTTTCTCTCAAAGCCCATGTTTACCTCCCCCCCACTTTACTCTTATTACAACCCAATACCACAAATGCACAAATGACAAACCCTCCTTTTTTTTTTTTTTTTTTAAAGGGAATGGGGGTCTTACTCTGTTGCTCAGGTTGGAGTGCAATGGCACAGTCATAACTCACTACAGCCTTAAACTCCTGGGTTCAAGCAATCCTCCTGCCTCAGCCTCTTCCTGAATAGCTGGGACTACAGGTGCTCTCCACCATGCCTGGCTCATTAAAACAAAAAAGTTTTTTTGAGATGGGGGTCTTGCTATGTTTCCCAGGGTGGTCTCTAACTCCTGGCTTCAAGCAATCCTGTTTTAATCTCCTGAGTCTCTGAGATTACAGGAGTGAGCTACCATGCTTGGTTCTATCCCTTCTTATCAACCATTTTTTGCTTTTCCCCTCTTCTCCCAACTAATCAGTGGTCCATCTCTGAGGTTGGGGAGGGAGGCATAACTGTGTGATTGAAAATACCAGTGTAATAATATGGAGTTGAAGAGCTTAATAAAAACAAAACAAAAGATGTAGAGGGCTCTGGTTAGGCAAAACCAACCATGTATTTTTTTACATGAGCAAAAAAATAAAGATTATTTTTTAAAAAGTTATTTGAATCATATAGTTGTTCTTTTTAATCTCTATTCTGTGACCAAATAGATCTAAAAACTTTGGATAGGAAAATTAGAGAATATTCCATATTTTAAATCTATATTATTTCTTTATAAAGAGAAAAAGTCCAAGTAAAGAGAGATATTTGTTTAATTTAGTAAGAAAAAACATATGGGTTAGCTCTAAGTATGATATGAGTTAAAATAATATTTACAGCTGCTCTGAAAACATTGTCTTTGAAGTCTACATGAAATATCCAAAGTAAGGTAGGGAATAATTTTATATACCTGAAAATATTGTACTCATTTCTTGGCACTATGTTGATAAATTCTAATGTACCCAGAGAAAGATTACCAGGATGGAGAAGGCATTAGAAATCAGGTCATATGAGGAGTAAAAGAAGAATCTGTACGATAGTTAGCTTGAAGGGTAAACTTAGGTGTGATTTAAGAAATCATTACAAATCCAGGTAATTGAAAGGTTATGTAGAAGAGGGAAATGTGTAGATGAGGGTAGGGGGTGCCAGCTTACATTTATTGAACACTTGTTCAATAACTACATCTAGCACTATGCTTGACGTTTTATGTATGTTTTATTTATTGTAGTCGTGTGTGATAAGGAATTTGTTTTTAATTTTTTGTTTTTGGTTTTTTAATTTTTTGTGTTTGTCTTTTAACAGAGAAACTGAGGCTTAGAAATTTAAAGTAATTAGGCTAGGGTCACCTGAGCCAGTAAATGTCCAAAAATTCAAACACTGGTCTGACTCCAAAAGCCATTTGGATAGGGAACTACAAGAAGATTTGGATGCATATAATGAAGACTTTTCTAAAACTATAATGGATTGTCACGAGGTAGTGTGTTTCCTGTCATTTGAAGATGTTTAAGGAGAGTTTGGATTATGGCAGTAGTTCTGTGTGTGTTTGGTGTCAGGGAATGAAAGGAATGAATTTTAGGTTGGTCTTTAAAATTCTATAATTAAAGGAGGGCAGAAAAGTTATTGGGTGGCTGTTGAGCTTGTGCTGTGCATGGAGACAATTGAGAATATAAAAAAAAGCTTTAAATACATTATACCTAGCCTTTCTGAGTTTATAGTTTAGTTGTTTCTTTTTGCTATAGAAAGAATTGTTAATGGGCTTTTCTCATTCCTTTTTTCTTTTCTTTTTCTTTTTTTTATAAGACAGAGTCTTGCTGTGTTGCCCAGGCTCAGTGCATGGCGTCAGCCTAGCTCACAGCAACCTCAAACTCCTGGGCTCAAGCAATCCTCCTGCCTCAGCCTTCTGAGTAGCTGGGACTACAGGCACATACCACCATGCCCGGCTAATTTTTCTATTTTTACTAGAGACAGGGTCTCGCCCTTGCTTAGGCTGGTCTCAAACTTCTGACCTCCTGCTTCGGGCCTCCTAGAGTGCTAGGATTACAGGTGTGAGCCACCACGCTGTGGTGCTCTTCTCTTCAGTAGAGTCCGATCTTTAATCTTCAGTAGTCAAAATTACTACTGGTCTACTCATAACCATTCCAAACTACCAGCCCCTCAAAGGCCAGCCCGTAGTGGGGACCAGATAATGTCTCCATTATGGTTAGCCCAGTTTACCTAAAGAAAGGATTTTGCAATTGAAAAAAAAAAGTATTCGTACATTGCAGGCATTCCTTCATTTGCTGGATATGCGTGTGGAATATTGTTTCTAGTCTGGTAAGTGTTAGGTATAATAGACCAAGAAAGAGCCGAGATAACTAAACATTTGAAATGGAAAGAACTTGTGCTTCTGTATGAGAAAGGATTTAAAAAAGACTCCTTAAGCTGGAGAAGACATGACCAAAGTATTAATATGTGTATGGGGATAAACAGTACAGAGCTATCCATCAGTTTAGGAATCAGATGCATAGTATAATGCTTAAAAGAGGTAATTTTAGGGTAGATAAAAGAAGCTTTATAAATGATTTCAGATTTCTTCTCACCAGTAAATAGTATAGGTAGAGAAAAGAAAGTGATTTAAGAAGAGTGTTAGTATGTAGGGGGAAATAGGAGGTAGAAAACTAAGCTCTAGGGAGGATGTGGAAATATAGTTTGAAAAGACATCTTTATCATTTTTTTCTCTCCCCAGTTGTCAATACAGAACAAAGAAAAAAGACATCTTTAATATATCAATTTTATATTTGGAAATAACCCCATGTTTTTTTTCTTTTTTAAGTAAAACAAACTACAGAAAGGATGAGAAAATTTTAGGTTAAAGAAAGGAGACTTCATTTAATGTTAGAGAAACATCAAGGTAGATAGATACACCCATGAATGGCAGATTCATGGAGTGGGAATGAGGGAAATACATGAGGTCTGAGATGTGTTTCCTGTCTTCAGGTTGTGATAATCTTATCTTCCCCTAAGTACTATGTCAATTGTATTTAACATCTTCCATCTTCTGGCTTTTAGGAAATGACTTTGGTCTCAAGCTATTTCATTTAGAAAATATAGTTAAATAATAATATATTAAAATGAGATCTTTGGAGGGATTTTTAAATTGGTCCTGTAATCCATTTCTTTGTTAGAGGACCAATTTGAAAAATAATATTTAGTTTTTAACAGTGTATTCAGGATAGTGGTTACCCATGATAGAAAGGGAAGGATAAGAAGAGATGTGATCAATTGATTGGTATTATTTTACTTTCTAAACATCATGGTGGGTTCATGAGTATTTTTATTTTCGTCATACCTTTTTATAGGTTTTAAACATTATAATAAAATACCATACCTTTTTATTACATAAAAAGTTCAATTGCATATACTTAGAACCCACAGTTGTTTTTAACATTTTGCCACTTGGGGTTTGATAAAAACCTCTTTATCTTTATTGATTGATTGAGACAGAGTCTCATTCTCTTGCCCGGGCTAGAGTGCCGTAGCACCAGCCTAGCTCACAAAAACCTCAAACTCCAGGGCTCAAGCAGTCCTTCTGCCTCAGCCTCCCGAGTAGCTGGGACTACAAGCACGTGCCACCATGCCTGGCTAATTTTCTCTATGTATTTTCAGTTGACCAATTAATTTATTTCTGTTTTTAGTAGAGATGGGGGTCTCGCTCTTGCTCAGACTGGTTTCAAACTCCTGACCTTGAGTGATCCTCCTGCCTCGGCCTCCCAGAGTGCTAGGATTACAGGCGTGAGCCACCGCACCTGGCCTTTCTATATTTATGTACATACTTTTTTCCCTAAACTATTTGAAAATAAGTTGTAGATGTCATGATACTTCATCTCTAAATATCCCAGCATTCCTAAGAATAAGGGTATTCTTTCACATAACCATTACCTTTCTGTATTTAAGACAAAAACAATTCTATTATGTTAATGTAATATCCTGTGTGTATTCACATTTCTCCTCATATGTCCCTAACTGCCTATGATATGTCTTCTATAGCAATGTTAACTTTTTTTTTTTGAGACGGTCTCACTCTGTTGCCCCGGCTAGAGTGCGGTGGCGTCAGCCTAGCTCACAGCAACCTCAAACTCCTGGGCTCAAGCGATCCTTCTACCTCAGCCTCCTGAGGAGCTGGGACTACAGGCTTCCGCCACCATGCCCAGCTAATATTTTTTATTTTTGGTAGAGACGGGGTCTCACTCTTCTTGCTCTCCGAACTCCTGAGCTCAAATGATCCACCCACCTTGGCCTCCCAGAGTGCTAGGAATACAGGCGTGAGCCACCGCGCCTGGTCCGGGATTTTTTTTAATGTTAGCTTTTTAATGCAAGTCGAATTTACTAAAAGATAAAGTTTCGCCTTTTAATGTTTTTAACTAGAAAATATTTTCTCTTGGTAGGAGGCAGGTGGAAGTCACCATAAAGTTTCTGTTTCACCTGTTGTCCATGTTCGAGGACTCTGTGAATCTGTGGTGGAAGCAGACCTTGTGGAGGCTCTGGAAAAATTTGGGACAATATGGTAAGAACAATAGGGACTTCGTGCATATTGAAAATAGTATGGTAGAATGAGGCTTGCTTGCTTGTTACAACGCTTGATATTTAGCATATTATATATTGTTTGTCTATGACTGTATTTCTTTGGAACCTTTTAAACCAGTTATTTTTAACCTTCCTGAGCGATATACATGGATGTATTTTTGTGAATGCATGATCACCTTTCAATCTCCCCAGCAAAGAGGAATGTAAAATTATGTGCACTTTTCATCTGATTTTCAAATGCATCCATGATTGCTTCTCAAACACTGCTTTAAGCTGATGAGTTGATAATGCCCCTCATGTTCAGAGTTTCAAGTAGTAGTACTTGAATACTGATTTGGGGGATTTTTTTTGTTTTGGAATATTTACGAATTGGCAGCTAAAAGTGGATAGGTTAAGGGTAGACATTATTTGCTTAGGTGAATATTCCTGAGTTCTTAATGTAGATCATGAACAGTCAGTGTTTTACCCTAGTTTGTCTTCCTTTTGTGCTTTGTATTCTCTTAGGCTCCACTTTTTTCTTCCCACAGCTGATATAGGCTTAAGAATATTAGGTGATTCTCAGGTTTTTCGTAGCTTAAAAAAGAAAAAAAAAAGAATATTAAGTGAAAACATTAGAAAAGTGAATCTGAAAAGTGAAAATAAACATTCAGAAATTCTAAATTATTTTTGGACTACCTAGCTGTTGTTCTCTTCTTAGTATAGACAATCTAGAGTTGATTTTATAGATTTTTTTCTTAATGGATATGTTTGGGTTCTTTGTTATAGATATCCAAAACACAGACCAAGTTGAAATACATAAATAGGAGATAAATTTCAATACATTTGCTGAGATGGCTTGATTGCTTCAATTTTATAGAAAGTCATGTTAAGTTTTTAAGTATTGAGAGGATAATGCATAAATAGATAGGGAATGATCAGAGATGTCCAGCAGAAGTGGATCATTCTTTCAATGGAGTAGGAATAGTGTTAGGTGACACCTTCCATCATGGTATCCTTTTATTTCTTTGGTGACCTCATTGAGAAGTAGACGACTTGACAAACATGTTATGCTCTACATATGTAACTAGAACCACTATTACATTTTGTTTATCCTTGGATATACAAATTGAGAATCCACGTGGACATAGTAAAGTCCTGTGTGTTGAAAGTGTATCACCAGGATGACTATATCAATTCTCAGTCATTTGGAGTGGATATTGGAAATTAAGTCTGTTTTGAGTTATACGTTGAAGCAGGCAGACTCCTTAGACCTTCTTTAGTCTTACATGTTGGCATTAAACTGACCCTAGTCTCTATAAGGACCTTCAAATGATATATAAGTGGTACATTGTTTCATGGAGTTATAAGAGGTGAGTGTCTCTGGCTTATTTTCTTCTAATATATTAATATTTGGGACTTTCAAAATTATAATAGCCAAGAAGTACTGAGGCGCAAATGTCAGAAAACAAGTTGGTAAGCACATACAGTTGCAAACTTCAGGGATAATAACTATTTTGATGTTAATTAGTACCATGACCTGATTGTTGGGGATTAAAGAAATAGAACTATTTTAAATTGGTGAGTTACTTGAATTACTCCTGGATGACCTGTCTGTTTTTAGATTCTAGATTTTTTGATACTTAGTCTATGGTAAAGTCTTGTATATGTGAATGTCATTCAGTTAATTTGCATCATTCTACCCTCAAGATTGGTAGTTATGTGGATAGTAAAGTCATGAAATAATTGGAACAAATTAGTGTATAATTAAGAGCTTAATTGGCATAACTAAGGATAATAGGAGTTAGTAGTCTGAAATGATCTTGAATAAGAGGGGGCTGCTATTAAGGCTGAAAGAACCTTGAACAGCCTCCAGGAGTAGAAGTTGTGCTTCAAAATGTTACAATTATAGAACCTTTCCTTATTTGTGTGTTTATGTATGTATGTATATATTTAATGTTATGTGTGAGATTATAAAGATTATAGAAACTGCTTATATCGGGCGGGTGGGAGGGGGTGGAGGGGATGGGTATATACAAACATAATGAGTGAGGTATGCAATGTCTGGGGGACAGTCCCGCTGATGGGGGGGATGGGCAATATATATAACCTTAACATTTGTACCCCCATAATATGCTGAAATAAAAAAAAAATGGGGGAAAAAAAAAAAGAAACTGCTTGTATTAGAAAGGTGAATCACCAAGTTCAATATAGAGTAAGTTTTTTATGTCCAGGTCTATAATAGGCCAATAAATATTTCTGTACCTGTATATTTTGTGTGTGTTTCCAGGTGGCATTATTAACATAATATTATAAAAACATAAACTTGGTGATACATTTACATATTAAACCAACTTTTTTGTTTTATAAGAGAACATTATTCTTCTTGAATTTTCTTTAGCATAGATAGACCTAATTCCAGGGTTTTCTGTTTTTCATATGCAAAACTTTAGAACTTCATTGAGAAGTCTGTGTTTTTAAAAGAAGTTTTCTCTCCTGGGATTTATATTTTGCACTTACAGTTGGTAAATTCAAGGCCTTGTTTCTGTATTTACTTCTTTAATTCTGAATGATGTAGGTGGGGAGAGCTAATAAACCTCCTAGACCAGTAAATACTGAGTACTTGCTATGTACCAGGCTCTGTTTCTAACTTCTAAGGATATAAAGATGAATGTGGAAAGGTCTGTAGAAACTACAATAATAGTTACCCTTTATTGAGAGCTTACAATGTGGCAGACAGTGGGATCAGCACTTTGTATGCAATAACTCTGATCTTGACAGAAGTTGTCCTGGTTTTATAAATGAGGAAGCTGATATTTATAAGAATAATAGGCCGGGCATGGTGGCTCACGCCTATAATCCTAGCACTTTGGGAGGCTGAGGCTGGCCGATTGCTCTAGGTCAGGAGTACGAAACCAGTCTGAGCAAGAGCGAGACCCCGTCTCTACTAAAAATAGAAAGTAATTAATTGGCCAACTAAAAATATATAGAAAAAATTAGTCAGGCTCAGTGTCGCATGTCTATAGTTCCAGCTACTCGGGAGACTGAGGCAGAAGAATTGCTTGAGCCCAGGAGGTTGCTGTGAGCTAGGCTGACGCCACAGCACTCTAGCCCGGGAAACAGAGTGAGACTCTGAAGAAAAAAAAAAGAGTTAACTTACATTGGATATAGGTAGTGAAGACTACTAATCTGTATGATTTGATACATTTTTATTAAAGTCTGCTTTTACTTGATTGAGAACAAATAATATTAAGTGAACTTGTTTATATTTGTGTTATTTGTGTTATTTTCTCCCAATCTCCCTTTTTAGTTATGTGATGATGATGCCATTTAAACGGCAGGCTCTGGTGGAATTTGAAAACATAGATAGTGCCAAAGAATGTGTGACATTTGCTGCGGATGAACCTGTGTACATTGCTGGCCAACAGGCTTTTTTCAACTATTCTACAAGCAAAAGGATCACTCGGCCAGGAAATACTGATGATCCATCAGGAGGCAACAAAGTTCTTCTGCTTTCAATTCAGAATCCTCTTTATCCAATTACAGTGGTATGTTTTTTAGTATGACAAATGAAATTAAAAGTTATTTTGCAGTTTGCCTCTAGAGTGACTGATCTATAGTTTTCTTCACTGCCTTCTAGATATTTGAAAATAGTTTTTAAAAATTATTAAAATTAACCTTAATTTTGACTATCAATTTTAATAAAGAAAAACATTGAAGCTAAGATCAGAATCATGGTTTTCTTAATTAAATCAGCACATTAAAAATTTTATTCTTTGGCCGGGCGCGGTGGCTCAAGCCTGTAATCCTAGCTCTTTGGGAGGCCGAGGTGGGCGGATCGTTTGAGCTCAGGAGTTCAAGACCAGCCTGAGCAAGAGCGAGACCCCATCTCTATTA